>JAOUZG010013183.1:6637-22399 GCA_026289955.1 Argiope argentata
TCAATCGTTCGAATAAATTTTTTCAAACTTGTAGTGGATGACACTTTACGTTTATACAGTTTTTTCAAATATTAATTCATTAATTTTTTGTTAATTAATTAAAGACTAACTTTCGCCAAAAATCTTCATTTCCTCACCGCCAAATGAATAAGACTTCAGTTGTTTTTTTCCCACGCTAATGAGGCATGTTTTCGGCGGATTATTTCAAACCATCCTGTTTATTTTCTTAATGTTTGATGCATTTAAAACTAAACATTGTTAGTTAATCGTTTTTTTATTCATTTCGAAGTACTTTCGAATTAAAATAAAACAGAATAAAGGAAATAAAAATTTTCTAATATATATTGCATTATCCCTATTGGCGTAGAAAATTCCCGCATTTGAGTTACCTTATTTGGCGTTGAAAACTCAACATCAATTGAGTGTATTTTATTTTCAACGGATACGGACTTGATTTTGTTTTGGCCAGGCATAATTTTCTGATAAGTTATTTATATGAATTGTAATTAAGAAATAAAAAGAATCTAAAATAAAATGTTTCTTTGTTGAGCTAAGAAGGAATTGACTCAATTTTTTATATTACTTGTTTTTAATCTCTTGATCTAGCATTTGATTAAGTTACCTAAATAGATAGCATAATTTAATTGAGATTAGTGCTATTATTTCAATCAGTGTAGATCAATCCAGGTTCCAGTTATGGTTATATTATTCAAAATAGTTTATCAAATGAAACAATTTAGAGCTGCTTTCTACAATTGAAACGAATTATTTCAAAATTCATATCAAAATTCCAGCTAAATCTCAAATAAAACTCAATTCACACATTACTATTTGATTAATATTTTGAAAGCCAATCTAATGTCACATAATTTGCTCATGAATTTCTCATTGTGTCTGAACATTTCGGTGAAATATTGGTCAGCAGACTGATTAATTTGCCTAATTATCTGTTATCTTACATTAATTAATGTAAGATGCATTATGTTGCGTGATGTGTTGTGACTAATGGCACTTGCCATGGATACGCCTCCGCTGATACGATCAGCAGATTTTAAGCCTAAGAAATGCGTCTCTTTGTTTTACAAGTGATGCCATCTAAGGGCAAGAGCACGACTTAATTACACACACGTCACAACCCTTTTTAGGGGGCGGACTTCATTCATGCAAGTTCATTCATACCTCTCAGATCGTAATTTAGACCTGGAACAGAGAACGATCCCCTCTGACCCAGTACCCCCTGTGGTATGACTCTCGATATGGAGGACTTTGCGACTACGAACAGATTTAACGAGCGCCAGTCACCACACACTCGGGGAATCTTTTGGCTGGTGATTTTTAAATTCGTATATTAAGGATTACGAGTCCAACGCTCTACCAACCAGGCCATCCCGGCCCTGCATCTTACTTTAATTATATGAAATTCCATATTATATATGTATACAAATAAATTCATTTTTGTATATTCCATACTGTATAAATTTCTTCGCGCATAATTACTATTATCATTAACACATGATTTCACTTTAACATATAATAACCCCAATTATGTGTTAAATAACTCGTAATTGGAGAAACACATAATTACTCCAATTATGTGTTTCTAGCAATCTTGGTTTCTTCGATCATCAGTGACCGCCATGCTGCTGCGTAGAAACAAAATGCCGGTCAGCGGTGACACTCATAGAATCTAATGTATTAAATTTCCTAAAGAGATGACACAAACTAATTGGGATTTAGAATTTTATTTCTATCTACAACAGTCAATCCAGAACTAAACAATCCCTGAGATAAGAAAGCATGCCCTTTAAACTGGTTGCATGTTTTCGTATTTTAACCTTTTTTCTTTTTCTTTTTTTTTCTACTTAGGTTTTAATTACAGAATCAAATTAAAAAAACTAGAGCATGATGTCTTATCGATGTGGATCAGAAGTTTTAGAACGCTTAAAAGTCTAGTATACTGCAATTTAGCAAATTTATTAAAGCAGAAATTTTATAATCAAATGTTAAATTGCACGTTGTAGTTAGTGTTCTTGTATAATTAAAACATCTTTGTGTCAATTTACGCAATCAATTAAATACAAGCTTTAAAAAAATTATTTTCTTTTCGATCTTGGCATGCTCTAAATCGAAATATTTTTAAATGTAGTTAAAATATATCGTTTGAACTGTGAAAATTTTTAAACCTTAAAAATGGTTAATGAAAAAAAAACTTATTTATTGTTTTGACAATGGATTCTAAAACCCTCCTCCCTTTTGCGCATGCGTTAGAATGGGTTTAATTCATCAAAATAGGGGTGAGAAGAAAGATAAAAAGAAAAGGATGTTTACGTTTAACAATAAAGTAAACTCGGATTACTCGCAGATTGAATTAAAATAAAGTCGTGTTCCAACGACCCTCGAATGTTGGTAAACTAGACAGTCATCAAAGGACCCCAAGAAAGCGCATGAAGGGTAAAACGGGGAACGCGTATCCCTCCTGAAAATTAAAGAGGCATTGGAACACGGCTTAATACGGTCAGAAACGACAATATATTCTCATACACGTGAAAAAAATGATAAAAAATTTGTCTAATTGAGTAAAAGTCAAAGCCAAAAAAGGACAAATATTTTCGGAACTGCACTCATCCTGCCACGTCTCTCCCCTTAATGAAATAGAATTGTTCAAAATTGTTCGTCTTAGATTACTGAAACCAACAGTAGCTGGTATAAATTCAGTTATGTTTCGTCAAATGAGTTTATTAATTCTTGAAAATTATCACGAATTTGCTCTGAACTATACTGCAAATTCCATTCATAGCAGAGATGCAATTGCATACGTCATTTAGCATCTAACTAAAAATTATAGTTTGATTCATGTAAAAGACTTTATAGATTACAAAATTAAATTGTCACAGCCCATTTTATGACATATGCCTTATATTAAAATTAAAGAGCTAAGAGTGAAATCTTTGGAAACATGTTACAGGCCGGTGTCCTGGCATAGGGGTATCGTGTCTTCCCTGAGAAAGGGTCTTCCCGGATTCAAGTCCCGGTTCGGGCATGGTTGTTCTTTTGAGCTCTGTTTGTTAGGAGAATAAATGTGCTCCACTATAAAAAGGGGCTGTGCAGGCGACTGTGATGAATGAGTAGCTAAGTCGTAATCCTGACCCTAGTTGGCGCTACTTCAAAAACAAGAGACGTTCCTTTCGGCTTAAAACTTACTAAAGCTTGTCCATCACAAGTGCTATTAATAACAACTTCAACAACATGTTATAGAGGAGAATCAAAGCTCTTGTTCAAGCTACCACAAAAAAATACATAATTAAATATTTCATAGAAAAAAAGAAAACTATTTAAATTACAAAAAATAAAAACAAATAAATAAAAATGTTATTTATTGATGGAAATTAGGCAAAAAATTTTGTTTATTAAACTGATGAAAAAATCAAAAAAAAAAATTGAACCTGTGAAACTGAAATCATTAAAAAGACAATTGCTTTAAATTTGGAAGCATTGTAAAACACATTTTTGTGCAACATTTTTGGAAGTTATTACGAGAAAAATCAAATTTGAAAATAATTTTTAATTAATTAAAATTTAAAATAAACCGTTTTGAGGTATAAATTTAACAAATTTGGCGGCTATAAGTCAAACTATGTAACTTAAAGAGTGTCAACACACAAACATGCACACTTGCATCCTTTTTATTATCAGAGACAGATATAGAAATATATTAGTACTATTTTTAAAAAAATTGCTTTTAAACGAATCTACATTAGTAGTATTAAATTTGTAATAATAAAAGTTCCTTTCAAGTGTTTATTATGCTTTAGATTATGCCTTTTCCTTTATATATTGCTTTACGCATCACTTAAAAGACATAAGCGGTGCTTTATGTATTCACTTTTTCATTTCCTTCGAAATGAACATTCTCATACTGTGAGGAATAAATGTGCAAAATTTGTTTCATGTATGTCAAACTGTCTGAACTGTAGAAAACACATACATTTAACTTTATTATGAGTAGAAATAGAAAGAGAAATATAATAGTGCTATCTCAAAAGTTTTTAAATCATTACCTTTAAAAGAATATTCACGAGTAATATTAAATTTGTAATAATGAAAGTTGCTTATTTTGATTTAGGTTGTGATTAAAGGGCTTTTCCTTTATAAGTTGCTTTACGTCAATCACTTGAAAGATATATAAGCATTTTTTTTTTTCATTTACTTTGCACATTTCTGTGCTTTGAGGTATATATGTGCAAAATTTGGTCGCTATAGGTCAAACCGTATGAACTGCAGAACGCACACATCTTTAATTTTATTATTAATAGAGATCGAGATAAAAATATAATAGTACTATCACAAAAAATTAAAAATTATTAATTTTAGATGCATCTGTATTAGTTATATAAAATTGGATTGATGACTTAGATGTGATTATATGACCTTATATGTGCAAAATGTGGTCGTTATAGAAGATTTAGATATAATTATACTATCTGAAAAAAATTGAAAATTATTACTTTTAAAGGAATTGGTACTAATATTATAAAATTTGTAATAATGAAAGTTGCTTATTATGATTTTGGTTGTGATTTTAGGAATTTTTCTTTATAGGTCACTTTACGCCGATTACCTTAAAGAGATATAAACGGTTTCTCATTTACTTTACACATTCTTGCACTTTGAGGTTTATATGCGTAAAATTTGTTCGCTATACACTGAAGTGACAAAAGTCATGGGATAGCAATATGCAAATATACAGATGGCAGTAGTATCGCAGCGAAAAAGTATAAATGTGCAGTTCGTTTTCCAGAGCTTTCATTTGTGTTCAAGTTATTCATGTGAACAGGTTTTTCGTGATTTATGGCGGCACGACAAGAATTAACAGACTTTGAACATGGAAAGTTAGTTGGAGCTAGACGCATGTGTCTTTCCATTGCGGATATCATTAATGAATTCAACATGCCGAGATCCACATTATCAAGAGTGTGCCGAGAGTATGAAATTTCAGGCATCCCATCCCATCATGGACAGCGCAGTAGGCGACCACCTGCACTTAACGACCGTGACCGCCGACGTCTGTGTAGAATGGTCAATGTTAATAGACACGCAACACTTCGTCAAATAACTGCAGGAATCAATGTGGGACGTGCGAGGGACGTGTCCGATAGGACTGTGCGGCGAAATTTGTCTTCCTTGGGCTATGGCAGTAGAAGACCGACTCGAGTGCCTTTACTGACATCACGACATCGTCTGCAGCGACTCTCCTGTGCTAGTGAGCATATCGACTGGTCCCTAGACCAGTGAAAAACCGTGGCGTGAGCACGTGAGTCTCGATTTCAGTTGTTACGAGCTGATGATAGAGTTCGAGTGTGGCGCAGACCCCACGAATCCATGGACTCAAACTGTCAGCAAGGCACTGTTCAAGCTGGTGGTGGCTGCATAATGGTGTGGGCGGTTTTTACATGGCATGGACTCGGTCCTCTGGTGCAATTGAACCGATCATTGACTGGAAATGGTTATGTTCAGCTGCTTGCAGATCACTTGCAGCCATTCATGGACTTCAATTACCCACACAACGAGGGGATTTTTATGGATGACAATGCGCCATGTCACCGGGCCAGAACTGTTCGCGATTGGTTTGAAGAAAATTCCGGACAATTCCAGTGCATGATCTGGCCACCTAGATCACCCGATATGAATCCCATCGAGCATTTATGGGACATCATCGAAAGGTCCGTTCGTGCCCAAACTCCTGCACCATCCACACTTTCACAATTATGGACGTCTATACAGACATCATGGCTCAATATTCCTGCAGAGGACTTCCAACGACTTGTGGACTCCATGACACGTCGAGTTGTTGCACTTCACCGGGCAAAAGGAGGACCGACACGATATTAACAGTCATCCCATGACTTTTGTCACTTCAGTGTAAGTCAAACCAGATGGACTACAGAACACACGCATATTTAACTTTATTAGTTATAGAGATCGAGATAAAAATATAGTAAACCTATCTAAAAAAAATTAAAAATCCTTATTTTTAAATGAATCTGCACGAGTAATATAAAAATTGTAATAATGAAAGTTGCTTCTTCTGATTTAGGTTATGTATATATGACATTTTTTACACGTCACTTTACATCAATCACTTAAAAGACATATAAACAGTTTTTCATTTCCATTGTACATTATCATACTCTGAGGTATATATGTGCAAACTTTGGTTGTTGTAGGTCAAACCTTAAGCACTGCAGTAGGCTCAGAAATGTAACTTTATTATGAATAGAGAATAGAGATAGTTGGTTTAAGGTTTTTTTTTTTTTTTTTTTTTTTTTTTTTTTTGCGTAAGAGTTATATTTGGCTATACTGTGCCAAGGATCGAGATAAAAATATAATAGTACTATCACAACAAAATTAAAAATTATTACTTTTAAATTAATTTGCATATGTTTATTATTTGCATTAGTTTGCATAAAATTTATAATAATTAAAATCGATTATTATGATTAAATGACTTTTCCTTTTTATATTGTTTTAAGCCAATCACTTGACAGACACATAAACGGTTTTTCATTTATTTTACACATCCCAATGCTTTGAGGTTTATATGCGCAAAATTTGGTGGCTATAAGTACCAATATGAACTACAGAACACACACATATTTAACTTTATTATTAGTAGAGGTCGAGATTAAAATACGACAGTGCTACCTCAAAAAAACTTTAAAATTATTACTTTTAAAAGAATATGCATTAGTGGTATGAAATTTGTAATGATGGAAGTGGCTTATTGTGATTTAGGTTATGATTATATGACTTTTCCTTTATATGTTGCCTTATGCCAATCCCTTGAAAGGCCTATAAAAGGTGTTTTATGAATTCGTTTTTCCATTTCCTGAACGTTTTCCATTCTCTGTATATATACTAAATTCAAAACCTACCTCACTAATAAAAGACAAAAACTAATCGAGGAAGAATATTACGAGACTTTCAAACAGGGAAGGTGCGTTGCAACATTTGCTCCAAAGAAATTGTTGCGCATTTGTCAACTCGAAGAAATGAATGAACAGTGAAAGTTGCAGCCGTAAACGTTATATGAGTGCGAGTCACAAACGTTTAAGGTCACGCGATGGGGGGAAAAAAGCGTGCATTTTATGTTTGAATGAGATAAAGAAAAATAAAATAAAATAAAGATACTGGACGGGATTAAAAAAAAAAAGAGGGAACGAGACGAGGAAAGTTCGTTCTGTGAGAAATTTGTACAAGGACGGCGTTCATATGAAAGCAGATTAGAAAGACAAAAGATTTTTGATGAGGGACATTTGAAAGATAAGGAAAAGTCTCAATGCTTTTTGTATATTAAAGCTGGGTGGTGGAATCACATGACAGGACATTGCTAAATAGCAACTTGCATTATGTCGGCATGCTGCTTAGATTAGAATCAATTTGTTGCTGTATAGTTAATTTATTGCATCGTACAACAGTAAAGAATGAATGATAAAACAACTGGACCTGAACGGCAAGCAAAACTACTGAGTTACAAAATTTCTAATAGAGTTTGCAGGTGGTATTTCAACAAACTAGAAAAATAAGAAAACAAAACAAAGTGTGTGTATATGTTGAAAATTTTCCAGAAATTTGACTTTGAATGTTGTTTAAAGTATTTATTTTCTATATTAAAAACGATAATTTGTATTTCAAGATGTTATTCCATTACTTTTGTTACGCATTTCTGTAGAATCTTCTTTTTTTTCCCCGAAATATCAACAAATCTTCCAAACCGACTATCTTGATTCCCCTTCCCCTTTTTCTATTGTCCACACAGTTGCTAATTGCAAAATATTGTGTGTTTTTATATGAGATTAGTCAAACATCCCACAATATATACAATATTGCAGATGCGTTTATTTATATATTTTCGAAATGCTTTCCTTTTTTTTCTTCTGTCTAACAAATCTACCGAATCGACTATCATGATTACATTTTCCCTTGATCTATTACTCAGGCGGAATATTGTGCAATATATGCGACAATATACATCACACATATTCCACAAATTTATATAATATTTCATATACTTATTTTATATATTTTGAAAGTTTTTCTTTTTTTTCTCAGTTCCAACAAATCTACCAAACCGAATGTCATAATTTCACTTTACCTAGTTATATTACTCAGGCTGAATATTGTACAATAATGTGCAATATTATATGATATAAGCAAATATTCCACAATAATATACAATATTGATGATACTTTTAACACGCTTTTGAAAGGTTTTCTTTTCCAAGAAGAATATTGTACAATGATATGCGATATTATGATAATAGTCAAAATTCCACAATGTTATAGTATTTTGTTTTAATAATTTTTTACACATTTTCGAAGTGCTTTCTTTTTTTCCATCTACGTCACAACAAACCTAACAAATTGACTGTCATGATTACATTTTCCCTTGATCTATTACCCAGGTAGAATATTGTACAATATGAGCGGCATTATATATGAAATACACCACAATATTATAAAATATTTCATATAAGATTTTCTTTTTTTCTAAATTGCAGTAAATCTATCAAATTAATTGTCATTGTTTCACTTTACCTTGATATATTACGCAGGCAGAGTATTGAACATGATTGTACCATATTGTATGATATAGTCAAATATTCCACAATAAAATATTAGGCAATATTTGTGTGCTACTAATGTACACTAGGTACATTAGTGTACATTAGCTATCGGATTTTCTACACATTGATGAATCCATTATGATTCCTGAATACAAAGCAAAGCTAGGCATATTTCAATATATAACGAAGGCGTTGCTGATAATGATGGAAATGATAAGGATAAGATTGCAAAACTAAACTCGGATAATTTCAGGCAGTCCGGAGAAGATTTAGAATACAGTTTCTAGAATATGTTATAGATAATTAATACTTTGTAAAAGTACTAATCATTGTATTTCTGATTCCCAACTCTGCAATTATTTGTTCTATGAATATTAAGACAAAAGCAAAATACACGAAATTTTACGTCATACAGTTTTTAAATTTTTATATTGATCTTTTAAAATGTTTTAGGACCCTTAATATCATTTGAATAGTAATTAATTAATATTAAAAGCATTTACTCGGATAAATAAGTTAACTCGGTTTATAAGAAAGTAAGTAAATTCAGATAAATGTATTTTTGGTCAAAAGTCAAAAAAAAAAATTAATTGCCAAAATTCAGAAAAAAATTGTGAAACAATTAAATTAATATTATTTAAAAGATTTTTTTAATTAATTTTTTAAACGATGCAAAATTTATTTTTGTAATAGTATATTCGGATGTGTACAGCTGGAAAATGGCAAAATTCAGCTTCTAGTAAGTTAAAATTCTAATTAATATTTTCGAAGATATGTTTCTGAGAACGCATTCCCACCATCCAAAATATATATGTGCCAAATTTGATAGTTTTGTTTCAAACAGTCTGGTTTGTAAAACGGAAAAACACACACCTTTACGTTATTTAATAATAGAGTTACTTTTGAGGAGGAAAAACGATACCCCATGAGACTCAGAAGATATTTATTTGGAAGTTATTTTTAAATATTTATTCTCTTTCGGTGTTTTTATTCGTTGCATCGTACGTGCTGTGATTTGGTAATAAAGAATTGAAAAGAGTATCAAAAATCCACGCGGTTAAACTGACGCCGATATTTACATACTGATAGATCTAATAATAATCTCCATTCTCTTGCTTTCGCCGATATTCATCTGGGCAATTACTGTCCCTTTTTCACGCATGTTAAGACGAAATCGCTTTTGACAGTTGAAGGAAGTTATCTTACATTTCCATGACCTCGATGTTGTTATTTTCGAATATTTTTTCGTTATAGAGTTTAATTGTGATATGGACATACTTACATAATAAATTCAACTCAATGTTTAAGTCATAAATTTTTCTAATCATAATATATGGATAGATACTCATACGGATGTTAAACATACTGGTGAATCTACAATGCAATCAAAACTGTATCTTTGCAAAGCAGAGATTATAAATTTTTTTTCTAATTCTCTTTGGGTTTGGGACAGATGAAAAATTTTAATATGGCATAGAATACCAAGACCGGAGTGTTGTTATATGATTATGTTTTATGTCCGATTCACATATTTTTTTTTCGAAATTTCCTCTTAATTGTGTAACATGTATAGCTTATGTATAATGTAAACATGTATAACTTATGCATAGCATATACACGTATAACTTATGTATAGCATATACACGTTTAACTTATGTATAACATATATATGTATATTGTTACAACAGGGCATGCGCCGCGAAAGTGCATTGAAGGAGAGAGCGTTGGCGACGGTTGACGAAGAACTTGGCACCAGTCGAGTTAATTTGACACAAAGAATATTCTGGTAGCTCCCAGATCGTTCACAGTGCTCCACGTTGCATCATGGTGCTCTCTCGTTCGGCTATATTAGGGAAGGGTTGCTGCAATTTGGGAGTTTCTGCCGTCAGGTCTTAACACATCTAGGCTCCTCGAAGAGTGTAACGGCAAATATTGACCTTCATGCCTCTCTCTATTCTATCATTACCGGGAATAAGCCCCTGCCGGAGCTAGGTGCCCCGTCAGCCCAACACGTAATTTGAGAGTCCCTCTCGAAAGAGTAGCGACTCATCGTACGAACTGTTTACTTTTCCCGCTTGTCATTAGTGAACTGCGCTTAAGTTGTATAATTGAGCTCGCTGTGATTTACTGTTTGCTGTGCTATACGATATCTGTTTTGCAAACCGTGTTTATTGCGCGTAAGGCTTGTATTTACGCTGTTAGTGACTGTTGATTGCTGGATTGATTTGATCTGAAGTTTTCCTTTTTCAAGTCAATGTATCAAGTCAATGTATTGTTATCAAGTCAATGTCAATGTATCAAGTATCCTGTAAATAGTTGTAAATAAATTTGTTTGTTCTGTCCTCAAGTAATGTCCATTCAATCCAAACCCGCTACGCTAAAAACGTAACAATATGTATAACGTAAACATGTATAACTTATGTATAACGTATACGTGTATATGTATAAAGTAGACATGTATAACTTATGTATAACGTAGACATGTATAACTTATGTATAACATAGACATGTATAACTTATCTATAACGTATACGTAAATATGTATAACGTAAACATGTATAACTTATGTATAATGTATACGTGCATAACTTATGTATAACATATATGTATATAACTTATGTATAACGTATATGTGTATCGCTTATGTATACCTTATATATTTTACGGTAAATGTAATAAACTAGTAATTACGCATAATTACCAATGATTATTCGTAATCACTTCAATTATTTAATAATTGTTTCATAATCAATTATTCATAATCACCTTGGTATTCAATATCCCCAGTAATTTTTCTTTACATATTATAAAGACAAGTGTGTGTGTACGTGCGTGTGAAGGTGGGTAGGTGTGTTGACGCTCTACAGGCCATAATGTTTGATTTACATCTTCCAAATTTGGCTCATGTATATTGGAATTTGTATAAAAGAGCAATTTATTTTTAATTTGGAAATTAAAATTTTAATTAATTAGAAATTAAACTGAATTTGGAGTTTTTCCACCATAGATTCTGAAAGTATTATTGCACAAAAATAAATTTTTCACCATTTTAACATTTTAATTATATTTTTTTTAATGATATCAATTTTAGAAACATGCAAATTTTACCTGAATTTCGTAAATGTTTAAAACTTTCTTGCCTAATTTCCAACAAAAGTTCGCATTGTTGTCCTAAAGTTCAGCCCGTTTCTATAGTTTTATTAACAATCGTATTGCGCAATTTTCTACCAATGTTGAAAGTTGACGAAGAAGGATTTTATTTTATATCTGAGAGCAGTTTACAAAAAGGATAAAATAAAAAACCGAAAATACAGTACCATAACAATTTCGGAGATAAATGGCTTGAAATTTATATTTTTAACAATGCTGTAATGTCAAGGACTTTATCTCCATCAGAAATGTTCATGCATTTATTGAGCGGATAATCTGTAAGAAAAACAATACAACTTTAACGTCATATAATATACCAGTAACATGTACATGAAGCTATATTTATACGATTTAATCAAAATTAAATATACCGCATAATCCCGTCAAACCTACTGGTCGGCGAAGGCGACTATAATTCTTTTCTCGATAAGAAAAGGACCCCCCAAATGTCACAGAACTTTACACTAAAACGAAAATTTAAAAATTTAGGAAAATTAAACGATATAGCATGTAATAATTAAAATAATGAACTGAAACCTTTGAAAAATAAGTATTTACATTTTATACTGACATATAAAACATTTTTGAGATGTAATTATTTCATAAATTGGCAAGCTGATTGGTCTTTCTTTAAAACGTTCCTGCTCACAGTAAAAACAGCATACGATAGAAATCAAAATAATATTTTTTGATACTGATAATTTGAGGGAAACATAAGCATGAAGTTATTTTTGATTATTTAACTGAAATCTAATATAGCAAATATTGCCGACAAATCAGCTTGGCATCATAGACCACTAGATCTCCCTCATTCGTAAGAGAAGTACTCAGTAATGTTACGTCTTTGAATAAGGATTATTTTTTTAAAAAAATGGACAATGTATCCTATTATACTTGAAGCTAATTATTTAAAAAGAATAAGTAATTACTTTTAAAATTGATATATAAAATACTTTTTGGCAATGATTAATCATATGTTTCAAAATGAAGTAAATTCGAGTAAGAATAATAAAGTTTGAAGTATATTTTGATCTTTTAATTAAATATTTTGCGAAGTAATTAATCAAAATAATAGATTACAGAAATATCCTAATTGCTAGAGTAGCATGTACAAATTTCTTGTCTTAATGTATAGTATTGTTAAAGTATTTTTTTTGAGAAAATCATTAAAATATAACTTCACAAGATATTTACATTTTAGCAATCAATCCCAGCGGACAAGCTAGTCGATTAAGGCGGCTAGTTATACATAATCAAGGGATTAATCACATTAACCGTAACATATACACACAAAAAATTGTATTTAATATCGTCTTAAAGCTTGTGAGCCTTAATTCAGTGACTAAGTTAAGGAAAAATATTGTTGCTATGGGTACGTACAATAATTTTAAAAATTAATGTAAATTAATGAAAAATTAGCCCAGAAATAAATTTGATAACAGCACAGAATAATAGAACAATAAAATTTCATTTTAGATTTGAAATTATAAAATCTCAAATCGTGAATTGCTTAGTGAAGTTAAAAGGGGTTGCATCAAAATAAAAAAATTTTTAATTAATTTTCAATTAAAATATAAAATGAAAATTTTAAACTTTTCTTAGTGATTACTTACAACCCAAGAAATAACAACATGCCAAATTAAGTCCTCTAGACTGGGGTGCGTTTGAATAATATTTCCGTAGTGAATGTCATATGAAGCATTTTGGGATAATATGTCTGCCTCTAAATATCAATTTCTTAAAATAATGTTGTACTTGATATCATTGGTGTACGACTCATGCGACAGCAAAGTTAACATATTTAAATACGAATATAGCCTTAAATATCATGTTTTCTCAAGCTTTACTTTGACCTTAAATTCTATTTTTTCACTGACAAGGAAACTGGGTCAAAAATTAAAAGAATAAAAAAAAATGATATATCAACAATCAATAATTTTTTTTTTCATACTAGTTGCCTTTAGCGACCAAATTTGCTTAGCCAGATTTTGACTTTTTAAGCTGTTAAGTAATTTATATGGAATGCATTTTCTTTTTAAAAAATTTGATCGTGTTATTTGATACAATTGAGAAACATGAATGCATCGAATCAGTTTTGTGCATATTAATTGTAAATATTATGAATTAAAAGTGGAAGCTTAAATTATACAAATAAGGAATTAAAAGTACTCGATTTAATGTTTTAATGTATAATTTTGAGCTCCATACTAATATTTAAAAAGATTATTAAACTTGTTACACATTCTATACAAAATAATAATAAAAAAAGGGAACCTACTATCACAAATTTCAAAAATCCTGTGAGAATGTTATTATTTCTTTAGTCAATATTTATCTTAATTAATTTAAGTCATTAACTAATTTAACCTCTCTCTATATATAAAGATAATTTTTTTAACTTTCATTTTCAATTTTTCTAGCTGGCAAACAAAGTTTTGGAGCTCGATCGATTTTCAGATGAAATAACACCTATGGTATCATAGTTCTACATCAGTCTTTTAAAAACGCATCGGCTGTCAAAAAAGCAAACGTAATGATAAAGCTATGTCGGTAAAAGCAGATCAACCTTTTAAAAACGTATCTGCTGTCAAAGAAGCATACGTAATAATAAAGCAATACTCGTAAAAGCAGGTCAACCTTTTAAAAACGCATCTGCTGTAAAAGAAACATATGTAATGATAAAGAAATGCTGATAAAAGCAGGTCAATCTTTTAAAATGGCATTTGTTGTCAAAGAAACATATGTAATGCTAAAGAAATGCTCGTAAAAGCCAGTCAACCTTTTAAAATGGCATTTTCTGTCAAAGAAATATATGTAATGATAAAAAAAAATGCTGGCAAAAGCAGGTCAACCTTTTAAAAACGCTTCTGCTTTCAAAGAATACATAATAATAATAATGCAATACTGGTAAAAGCAGATAACAAAATTTTTCCCTCGTAGATCTCGAAAACATCAAAATCACCTAACCAAAACAATAACATATACTCACATGACAAAAAAATCTTTAATTTTTTAAAAAACATTTTCGAGATTATATTTTTTAACTAAGGTGCTAATGCATTGGAGGAACCCCCGTTCCAGTAGGCCGTAATGTATCGATTTGACTGGTCATCCCCTTTTATTTCAGAAAAAAAAACTATGTGAAAAGCTGAAGAAAAATAATTCCTGAACAGGGACTCGAACCCATGGCGTTATATGATATCTGAACTGAAAACTCTTATCAATCTTTAAAAATCTTATGCTGGTATTCTCTATAAAAGTAATAATAAGAAATCATATTTATTCGAAATAATTCTTTATTATACATGACGAATTAAATTTAAATATGACGAAACTATGTATTTCAAGATTTATCTTTTCATTATTATAAAAATATTAAAAATTATAAAACTGCCGTCTTTTTTAAATAACGAAAGAACAAACCAACAAAAAGAATACAAAACGCCATCCCTCATTCGAAATTACTTCACCTTTCCCTTCAAAATATTGATACAAATCGCCAACCCCCAACAGCACTTGAATCTCATCCACTGTTGGAGGAATCATTGTGAAAGAGGAATTCTTCTTAAAAAAACAGTAGAATGAAAAGAACGGTCGCCAAACAAAACCGAACCTAACAAAGAAGCCGCAACCATGTTGCTTTAATCTCGGGGTAAATCGCCCCTGAACATCAAGTGGCGTGCTGGAGTCCCCCTTTTTGAGTTGAAGTTGGCGCGCGTGTTGAAGTGCGCGTCCCCGAGTCACGTTCCCCGAGGCCAGGAACTTTCACTCTCGAACAGTCTGTAGAACCAAAAGCGCATGAATCGAGTTCCCGCTAATAACCAGAGTTATTTCCAGGAGGAGGAAAGAATGTGAAATTCTGATTTTGTCTGTCACAATGTTTGCCTTTGAAGGCCTCTCTCTGTTGATTAGAGATACATATAAAGTAACTAGATTTTTTTGGGGGGGGGGTGTAACTCATAAGAGACAATAACATTTATCTTCTTTA
>JAOUZG010013191.1:0-10198 GCA_026289955.1 Argiope argentata
ATATTAATGGTAGAAGCATCGATTCCGAAGTAGAATTTAAAGTTACAGTGCACAATATTTATAATTATATTATACATTCTGTCACAGCTTAAGATGACATTTTACGGGACACTGTAGTGAAAAAACGATATTAAAATAAATTTAATTACTAACATGAATTTTTGAACTCTACGTAACAGAACGATGTGTTGAAATGGTCTTCATTGAACCAGCTCGCTTTATTACTATTTTTGGAAAACACGTTAAAAATGCTAACCAATGCATGGCTATTTAGTGTTGTAGGACTGTGTGAAAGTAAAGAAGATTATATATGTTTCATGCTTCATTGTGGGAAAATACTGATGATTTTATTTTGCTTTTCAAAGTCAACAACAACAAAAAACAATCTACGCATTTGGTGCTCATTGTACTTAATGAAGCCAATCATGGCGACGATTAACAACAACAATTCATATTACCACATACCACTACCACATACCATCACAACTCCACAGTTCTCGATTGGTACACATTTTCCCAAAATATTTCCCTTTTTTTACTCCATAGTTATATTAGTCTAGTATAATTGTACCTTTCCCTTGAAAAAAATGCATACCAACTTTTTTTTTGCTTAAAATATTTGAATTGGCGATCTAAAATTAAAATTAACATCTACTCGATGTTACCGAATAGGAGATGGAGACGTGGTGAGAGTTTTAACTTGTGTGTTCTGCATTTGAATAAAAATGTATTGGTCTGAAGGGGAAAAAGGGTATAAAATAGTTACACATATTATAAAGAAATTATGAAGTAAACTATAAAATACAATAATAACTTAAATTAGATGACTAGGGGAAATTTTTAAAGATATAGAAAGTCAGAAGAATTTTTTTTTTACAATCTTTAAAATTGTGAGTGAAATTAAAAAAAAATCATTAAAGTATAAATTTCATCCTTAATATCTGGTAAAAATTTCATATTCATATTTACATTATTTTTGAAATGTTCGATTTTAAGATAAAATATCTATAAGAACTCCCTTGTTGCTCGGAATCAGAGAAAAGAAATATAATTATCCAACAATTTCAAATGATGCGATAATGAACATTTTTTTAAAAAAAAAGAAGTTAAAATGAAATCTGCTATGCATATTTCAATGTATCGTGTCAGAACATCATTTCTTGAACGGACAATCACCACGCGCTCGTGCGAGTTAAATGATAGTTTTATTCATTTTAATGGTTTCATTGAATGAGTCACTTTAAAATTGCAAACGATCCAAAAAACTTTGTCTTGCATTTATTGTTTTAAAAAATATCGTATTCCTATTTATTTCATTTCATATAATCACGCGCTCAAAATATGTTTCTAGGTTTTATTTGCTGTAGTCATTAATTTACTTTTTTCTAATCAGAACTTTTGTAAACGCAATGGCAACGTATTATTAAAAGTTGATTTTTTGAGCTGCTCGTGCAGATAATAAAGTTTTTATTCTTCGTCTACGAATTTTTTTGACGCCAAAAACCTCATCCCAAAAACAATATCATGTTCTGACATGATAAAAAAATAAATTCTAATTTAGTTCATTTTTCCATAAATTGTGAATTTATCCATTTGAAATCGTCATACGAATTGCTTCGTTAAATACATTCCAAAGAGAAAATAAACTACATTCTTCCAGCATCTCAGTAGACCTTCTTCATTTAAATTCTACTCAGAGGCCCTTGCCTAATAGAAATTTGATCCAAGATTCTGGTATTTTTCCAGATCCTTAATTTTTTTACCAAAATTTTTAAATTTGTCAAATTGTCTAATGGTGATCAAGTTTTTAAAAAATAAAAACGGAGTCATTTACAATTCATTCTGTTTCCATTAGCAATCCTTGTATATCTTTCTCTCAGGCTATAAGGCAAACATAACACACACACTGTATAACACACACACTGTACATATTCGTAACGCTATTTAAACAAAATGATGATTAATTTCTTAGCAAATGGACTTTGTAATGAAACAATCTTATGATTAATCTTTTAGATATTCTGCAGTCTTAATAGGAAAAAAAATCTCTAGAGATTAATAAATTTAATAAGATTAGAGCTGAATAGTTCTTGAAGAGACCCAGCTGCAAACCGATTCCCAAGGTTTAACTCGAAATCAATTTTTTCTGATTTATTTCACCAATCTTAAAAGCGAAAGTATTTGAAGAATGAAAAGCGAAGGCAAAAAAGCAAATTAAGTGAAAAAAAGGAGAAAAAAAAAAGAAATCGATTTAAAAGGAGGTGGGAGGGGACGGATGGAAAAATGAAAATAAAAATAGAAGAAAAGGGAAACGTCTCTTTCACAAAGTAGGTTAACACGCCCCGTCCTGCAGTGCAGATATTTCCAGCAAAGCGAGCAAAAGATGATGAGTGGTTTTTTGATTATGTGCTTTTGCCGAAAGAGGAAGCGGGTCTTTTTTTTTTCTTTGTCTTCAAAAAAGAGTGGAAAATGAAAAAGCGAAAATGGAGGCGATCATATAAAAATGTATCAGATCATTTTTAAGGCTAAGAAATGGATAATCTATGATTGAATTTTGAAAAGTTAAAGAGTCTAAACAAGTTTATATTTAGGGTGACAAATCTTAGTCGATCCTTAATCTTTCGAGCGTTATTGCTTTTTTATTAAAGTACTCAAATTTGTAAGAAATTTTTGGTTTGTCGTAGATTACGTCGTGGTATTTAATCTTATTATCATGTCAGAGCATGATGTCATTTTGGGAATGAAGTTTGCGGCGTCAACAAAAATCCGTAGGCGAAAAATAAAAATTTTGTTATCTGCACGAGCATCTCAAAAAATCAGCTTTTAATAACTTTTACCATTGCATTTACAAAAGCTCCGATTTTTTATAAAGAACAAATTAATTACTACAGCAAATAAAACCAAGAAAATATCATTTTGAGCACATGATTATATGAAAGGAAATAAATAGGAAACGTGATATTTTTTTAAAAACAATAAAGGCGAGACAAAGTTTTTTTTGGATCGTTTGCAATACTAAAGCGACTCATTCAATGAAACAATGGCTATGAATAAAAATATAATTTAACTTGCACGTGCACGTGGTGCTTGGCCGTTCAATAAATGATATTATGACATGATGCAATGAAATATGCATGGTAAATTTCATTTTAATCTTTATTTTAAATTTGTAAATATGGAATATGACTTGAATCTTTTCTCTCTCTCTCTCTCTTTGTAATGTAAGATTTTCAAAATATATTTATATTTTTCCAAGCAGGCGTCTTAACACAGAGGAAGAACGTCTTCCTCTTGATCTGGGCTCCGCGGGTTGGAATCCCGGTTGGGGCATGGTTGTTCTTCTGTGTGCTATGTATGAGGTATATAAATAAGCACCCCTGTAAAAAGGGGTTGTGCAAGGAAATGTGACGGGTGAGTAACTAAATATATACTCTTTGCCCGAGTTAGCGCTACTTCAAAAACAAGAGACGCCCATTGGGCATAAAATTGTTGATGGCCGTCAGCTCGCTTTTCCATGGCAAGTGTCATCAGTAACAACAAAAACCTATGGATTACTTATGGATTTATTTAAACTTTGGTACCTATGAGGTACCTATGGTTTAATTAACTTGGAGAAATTTAGCCTTAAAATGTATCGTTGGATTAATTTTATGGATTAATTAACTAGGAATCAAATTGGCTCTGTGATGTTAATTAGCTTTGACTATCACATGCATTTCTGTCCTTGAATATAATCATCTCCTCAGTACCTTCAAATTGTTCTTTCAGCAATACGTAGGCAAAAGTGTAAGCATGAACACGCGCTTATAACATAGTTATTTTTTTTCAAAGTTTTGTTATTTATGGAATTCCATGTCTCTTAAACTGCTTTTAATCTGAAAAAAGAAATATTCTAAAATAATATTTTAAATTATTGTATCTTGATTTTTTTCATTAAATTTTGACTGTTACTAGCATTAGTGTAATTGTTTAGCTTTTTCTGACTATATTTTTCCAACTAGGGTTTGACGGTTTTTCAAACTGGGATTTTTAAAGTAAATTTGTCTCATTTGAAAACCGGTTTTTAAATGAAGAATACAGATTCAAAGAATTCATATGATAATGATTTAAAATTGTATTAAATGAATTTAAAATTTATTTATTTGATTAGAAATATTGTCTGGAATATTTCGAAGTTCTTTTGTGGAAACCGATTCCGACAATGATCAAATCTAAGAAACTACTCATCAGAGTAGTACTATTTAAAAAGAAGCGGCAGAGAAATCAATTTATAAGTTGAAAACCCTGAATAATAAAACACACACTGAAAACTGAATTTTTATTATTTGAGACAACGAATAAAAGAACAAAAAATTTAGATTTATTGTTTTATGCGATGAAAGCTAAAAAAAACAATCTCAGTAAATAGTGATTGAGTTTGTTTTTCAATTTCAGGCAATATTGTGTCGAAATTAAGAATAAGACTTAGCAACCATTCAGTGGATATTTTATGTTTTTTAATATCCTATTTTCTTAGGTGAAATTAAAATTAGTGAAATATTTGAAATTTTTGTTTCAGTTTCCATTATTTTGTGTAAGTAATATGCATATGCAAACCTTATTATATATACATATAATTGTTCTGATTTTGATTTTTTGACATTTTATATAAATTAATTAAGATGTGTATCCTTATCATTTTTGGCAAACATTTGAAAATGGGCTAAAACCGTTTTTTAAAGAAAATAGGGAATTTAAAAAACGATTTTTCAAAAAGTCAGTTTTTTTATAAACCCTATTTCCAAAATTTATAATTATAATATTTCATATTTCTCATATTTTTGGTAACTACATGATTTTCGGAATGAATGTGTTTACAAAACAAATTCTTATGCAGTTTACAAAAGACAAAAAAACAATAACAATGAAATCAATTTTACTACATGTCTCTGGCAAAGTGACGAAATTTATGTCTGCTGTTACGGTTGAGTAAATTTTGATTTCACAGATACGCAGTTGATTTCACAGTTACGCCATATTTTGATTTCACAGTTACGCCATAATATTTACAAAGATAAATAGAAAGAAAACAAAAAAACAGTAAAAGAAATAAATGTAAAATTTTTGCTTTATAAATTTTATTTTATTATTTTAATTAGATTTATCAAATGAAATTGTAAAAGTTTTGGAAGATTTTAAGCTCACGAGTGACTTCTATTCTTTCTGACGTATAGGTACTTTGAGTCTCTTATTCCCTGGGTAAGATGCTTATTTTGAAAAATTATTAAATTCAGAATTTAGCTTTTATATTGATTCAAAGGGAATTCATGCAATTGAAAAGTATTCTACACTTACATAAATGTCAAGAAACTGAATATTAACTTGTTTAAAAGCTTTAACTTTATCCTGCTATCGGTCCAATATTTTAAATTGAAGCTTTTAAATTATAGAAATAGGATATAAATTGGAAAAGTGGATACCTCAACTTTTGCCTGATAATGGTTATTTTAAATTTGAAGGCTTTCTTTTATGATATTTGAAACCAGCCGGAGAACAATGACAATTAAATGTTTTGTTTTTTATAAGGAACAGTGCATTATAGATTTAAAAGGCATTTCATTTAATGTATTTAATGAAATTAAGAAATAAATATGAAAGAAATAAAAAACACTTAAATATTTTTTTCTTCTCAAGGCGTTACGATCAATCAAACAAGACATATCACTCATAAAACAGATAGGGTTTCTATCAGCGATTGCTATTAGTATTTGTAACTTATTTGTACTTATATTGCTATTATTATTATTACTTTTATTGCTATTATTATTGTTACTTGTATTGCTATTAGTATTAGTAACTTTATTGTACTTATTTCTCTGTACAACCATCTATCCCTCCACCAATGCAGGAAGCAGTATCAATATGATTTGTTGTGGACGACTGCAACAGAATTGTATTAGTGGTAGAAAAATGATTCAGAAAGCTGACACATAACTACTGTCATTTCATTAAAATATGAATATATCAAACTTGTTTATAGTCTTTTTAAGTATTAAATATAAATTTAATTTATGAGCTGATGCATCAAAAAAAGATTTCTATGAGTTTGTTGTTGTTATTCATGGCGCTTTTTCAAGCCCACTGTCAGGACTGTCAGCGTTTCAAACAGATTGGACGTCTCTCGTTTTTTAGAAGTGCCAAAGAGGGCCAAGTATGACTTAGCAACACACACGTCATACCTGTTTTTATGGGGCGGACTTCATTCATGGATTTTCATTCATTCATCCACGGATCGTAATTTACATCTAAAACAGAAAACGATCCCCTCTGACTCAGTACCACCAGTGGTATTATTATAGAGGTAGTTGTGACTACGACAGATTTAACGAGATCCATCCACCACACACTTGGGGAATCTTCGGTCTTCAAAGTATGAACTCACAACCTAAGGAATATGAGTTTAACGTTCTACCAACCAGGCTATCCCGACCCTTTATGCTTTTGTAAAAAATTGAATCTGAGAAATTGTGCTTTTATTGAATTCATTTACTACCATTTAGAGGTCCAACTATTTCCAAATTATTAAGAAAAGGAGCAAAGACTTGATTTTTCAAGAAGTTCAAAAGAATTTCATAACATATATGAAAATAAAATTTTTAATTCATATAAGCACATATTTCATGAAGTGCCATTTGCATACTAACGATTTTAGGTTCGGCTTATTGGCCACAGACAAAATTTTAAATTTCAATTGTAAGGTTCACATTTATGTTTAATATTATTTCTGTATTTAATGATGCGGAGTGGCAACAGCGGTTTTGTTATAATTAGTTTCGCTACTTGTATTCGATATCGCACAAGAAAGTTTCCCGTTATTTAATATTAATTAAATATTTATTTTCCTAATGCGCCTTTCCCTTCTTAAAATAATTCTCGTGCAATATTGCCACCTGTTATTTGGCTTAGTCAAATTTTTATTTCAAAAAGAAATTAAAAATATTCCGCGGAAGCTTCAAAAGTTGCTAGCTACGAAGAAACGAAACGATGCCATAACTTTCAATGAAAGCTTCCGTTTAAGTTGCTTGAGTTTCCAGTGGATTTCATTACAAAGAAATAGCAAGTATCATCATTGTACGCCTATACCTCTCCAAGGTAATTTTATTAGTGAAAACATCATTATTTTTCGTAGAATTTGTAAAAAATAACATTCCTTTGACAAAAGAACTATTCTATTTCTTTTTCGCCAAAATAAAGTCGTCAAAGAATTTTAGCTCAACCACGCTTCTCACCAAGGACAGCTGTGATTTTTCTTTCTCAACCAACAAAAAAATGTCAACAAACGGAATTCTTCAGCAAAAAAATGTCAACAACATTCTGAATTCTTCAGAAGCGCAGTCACTTAGTCATTTAAACATCGTTCAGTTGTAAATGTATTTACGTTTAAGAAAACATTTAATCACCCGAAAATAATTGTTTAATCTCGTGCATTATGAGAGGATAATATTAAAAAAAATAAAAATAGAACTTTAGAGGAATTAAATATTCTTCGTATGCAATTGCAAAATGGTGATGAAAATTTCGATGTAACAATTCCTGAAAAAGATAGAATATTTGAATGAAATTGAAACGCTACGTAAACAAGTAGACCTGTTAAGTAATCTTTCTTCTCCCTCACCTTCTCCCCCATCCTCTCCTTCTCATATTGATCTAAATATTTCTGCAATTTTCGCTAAGTTGATGTAGACAAACAAATTATTATAAGATAAACATTTAAAACACGCCAAATGTTATTCAAATCACTTCCACCAATGATACGGCAAATTCAATTCAAATATTTCAAGGAGATGCCATTGACAATGCTCTCGAATAGCTTAACCACTTGACATACGAATTTATTTAACTTCCCAATTAGATGACACGTCCTATATTGAACATTTATTGTTACTTTCATTCCTATAATAATGTAACGAGATTTAAGATATTGAATAATTTCTAAGTGATTCATGTGTTTTAAATTACTGAATACTTTCACTTAGTTGCAGGTTTACAATTAATAATTCAATGATTCGATGCGCGTGTCAGAGACGCCACTGTATGTGAAGGGGTTAAAGAGGTTGACAGAATTTCAATATTAGCAAACTGATTGGAGGAACTAAAATTAGCAAATACCATTTCTCGCTTTTCTGGATCAGTAAAAAATTGGCAATTAACAACGGGAAAAAATTATAGCGTCTGAACTGCGTGGAAAACTGATGATCAGTTAGCGGAGATCTCGAAACGTCATGAAATAGAATTATTCCCAAATCTTCCCAGCAAGAAGTATCAGTTGAGAGTTTTGATGAAATATCCGATTTGGATGACGAGTGAGCCTATCGAAGATGAGCGTTTTTTACATTTAGGTATTTAATTTTTAAACTGAAAGACGAACTTGAAGAAAGGGTTGTTTCTAGGAAGCTATCATAACATTGAAAAGCCCGAAAAACTGGTATAGCAGATCGTATGCAAATAATAAAGGTGCTCAACCAATCAACGTAACATGATGCTATCGACAGTGCATATGTAAGCCAAGAGGTGTCTGAGGAGGTAGTTCCATCGATTCTTGCTGTTTTCATGGCAGGTTATAACGATTTAAATGATTTTTAACATGAAATAATAATCGGCGCACGAGATATAAATCATAGCATTTCTGAAGTAGAGATGAAATTTGGATTTTCGCTCACTGCCATTTACAGGGTGTACTGCGAATACCAGTTTTCGGGTAAAAGTTCAAATATCTTCGGCAGGGTCCGACTTTATATATATATATATATATATATATATATATATATATATATATATATATATATATTCTTCTGTTCAGTGTTACATTTTTTGTGTTAATTAAATCAGAGAAATATAGTTAAATACATACAGTTCACATTTAAAACAACACATGGTGTCTATTTAATCAATTGCTGATACCAAATGTTTGCAATAACAACACAAAAAGATTCGGAAAGTTATGAGATCAAATTTTTGACGTTATTAACCACTTCCTATACAATGACGTGTCTGACACGCACATCGAATTACTGAATTTTTATTTTCAAGTCTGCAATTAAGTATTTAAATACGAAAAAAATCAATATGAAACGATTTGGTATCCCAAATGTTCCATATATTATTTAAAAAATCAAATTATTAATAAATTACCAAAATAGAATGAGTTATCTAATTAGAAAGTTAAATAAATTCGTATGTCAAGTGGTTAAATAACAAATGCTTTACAGTCTTAATGTATCAAATATAAATCAAACTTGCGAATTTAACAAATTAAATACTAGATTGTTTTACATGGTGACTTATTCAATTCAATGTCTTTAGGAATTTTAAATAATATAGAGCTTCTATTCTTTCCAAAAATCCAACGTATGTAATGTAAGAGCTTGTCTCTCGAAGAAGTTAATAATTACACTTTAATAACACAAGCGAAACTAAAAATGTTAATTAATCCAGACACTGCTTTCATGAAATGTCATTTAGCATGTTATTGAAACTATGTTCTGACCGTAGGCTACAACCGAAATCTTAAATTACAAGGGGGATGGTAATACATCGAAACCCACGCTAAGTGAATAAGGTGGCGGTAATTGGAATTATCTGCTTCAGAAATTTAATTGCCGAGTTTCGGCAATTGGATTAATTCGCCGCGGGAATTTAATTGCTGGATTTAGAGATTTTGCAAATTGTAGATAACTAAGCACTCGCAATCTTGACAACAAGTTCGCGATCCTTAAGGATCTTATCTTTATGCTAAATAAGACACTAAAGTTACTTCTGAGGTTTAAAATAAACTTTGAAACATGATTTTATTTAGTGAAAGTTCAAGCTAAGATAATGCAATCTAATCTTCGAGGTTGAGATTTAACTCGTTGCAAATTTCGGACTGCTACGACGTTCTATTAAATCTAAAACTAGATAAATGTGAATTAATGTGGATGACAGTTTGTATATTAGAAAGAGAATTTTCTGCATTTTGAACAGTTTAATATCTTTAAACTTGAATTTCACAACAATATAAAATGTGATTGGTAAAATGCCAATGGTATATTTATCTAAGGAACATAAAAAGAAAATAATATATAATTAATCTAAGGATACATTGCATTTAGTGGCTTGTGACAATTTTGCGTTAGAATACAAATATTTAGTTTAGTTATAAGTAATGTTATATATATAT
>JAOUZG010013192.1:0-10409 GCA_026289955.1 Argiope argentata
TCGGAAACAACTTGTAAAAAAGTTGCAACTGATTAAAATAAAATTCGTAAGGCGCAATTAATTTCGGATTTTCATCGCTATCTTCAGAACTGATTAGAGGCCTTCATACTTACCTTATGATTAAACATTTTAAATATCAAAGTGAAATCATCCTTTAAAAAAAACTAACATAAATGTTACTTACCTTCACAGGGAGAAAAAATGTCTTCTTAGAGGGAAAAAAGTCAGCAATTAAATTTCACAATTAAAGAATTTGTAACAGAATCAAATTCTCAAATATATGCATATGCAAACATGAATTCTTAATGCAATTATCGAACTGCACAAGTGTAAGCATAAGGAAATTCTCCTTCTAAACGCTGTCAACGTCCTACTTGTGTCGCTCCATCGTTCCTCTCGTGTCGTTGGGGTGGATTCGTTCGGCGCGACATTCCCCGGGAAGAGACGCACCGATCCCGCATTGTTGGTCAAGGAAGGAATTCTGTTCCTGAAACACGGTTTACCGAGTGGGAAGGGTTGAAAATTTGATGTTGAACAGAAGGTAAAAATTTCAACGATATATATTTTTTATAACAACCCCTATTCCTTATATACCTCTATCATTATATAGCAGCTTACTTTAGTGATTGGTATGCATGTAAAACTATTGAATACCCATCAGCAGCAAGTGCAAAGCAAGTCATAAGTGCCATGCAGATTTCCGAAATGAATTTAAAGTTATTCGCAAACATTCGACTGGTCAATGAATTTCGGTACAAACTCTCTCATTTTGCATATTAGTAGAACTGGTGGTGGTAGAGTGGCACTGACTTTATTTGCTTCCGAGAATTTTTTTTATTTTAATTAGAGGAGGCCAATAATTTAAGATTCTTCAGAATGTTTTAAAAAAGATTACTATTTCTTTATATCTGTCGTAAAAGCCTCCTACATCGCGAAGATAACAAAGCCAGTGATAAGTCTATGTTTACATCAGAGAAAAAAATCCTCAACAAAGGAATGAAAAAGCCCTATTATTAAAAGCATCGAATTTAGAAAGGAACTCGTTGCATTTTTATAATCCAAACCACACATTTACTCCGCCTCATTCTCATTTGTATAAACGATTCAATCATTACATATTGCTACTTATTAAAAACTGGCAAAATTTGTGCTATCAATCAGCTCCCTGAAATTCCTTTTTTTTCATATAATAGGGATTTTTTTAATAACACAATTTGATGAATTGGAAGAAAGAAGGCCAACCGATAAAGTAAACAACATATCCTGTACTCATCTCTTCCACGTGCCTTCACCAAGCCCTAACATATTTGAGTAAATGTCATTAAAGCTTATTCAGATAAAAGCAGTTCCACCATGAAACGAACACTTTGAAATAATCCAAAATAAGACAATAACAAAACGCTAATTATATTAAAAGTTCTAGCTATGTTTTTGTAATTTAAGAAAAGATAACCTCTTGAATAAATAAGAGAAGTTGAAATAACAAGTGATGGCAAATTAAAACACAATAGTTAAGTGCACTGATAACTCCCAATTTCATTTTTTTAAATTTCCAATGCCCATCATCTTTTTCGTATTAACATTTTCTTGTAAACCTTACAATCTTAAATTTGGTAGTTAAAAAAAGAACATTGAACATTCTCCTTTTTGTATGAATTTCTCAACACAACGAAAAGATCAAGCCATTACAGGAATTCGAAAATTTTATACCTAATATATTTATTTATGAATACATTTTCACTTCTGAAAGTTGATAGAATTCAATTTTTCTTCGTATGAAAAAGCTAATAATGTAATCACTCAAAGAAACAACTGTATGCTCTTAAAAAATTAAGTGAAATTATGGTTTTAATTTGATTGCAGAAATAATAAAGAACTAATTCGAGAACTTTTGAGTTTTAATTCAAAAAATATGAAGATGAAGTTAGTTTGATGGACAACACTTGAAGACTGAATAAGTTCTTTGCTTCCAACTTTCGCAAAAGAAAATTCAACTTTTAACAAATACTTATTGCTTGTAGTTAATCTTCCGCTATCTTCAGTTAATTTGCTTTATCAGTAAACCAAAAACGTTTCAGAAATTTTCACATTTTTAACTACCTTTACAACTTATCAGCAAAAATTCAATGGGAAACAAGGCAATTTACTAATTTCCTATCAAAGGCGAAAGTAGCAATTTTAAACAGAAGAAAAGGATACTTATTGCACTACATGAGTGTCAAATGAAGTCCATCCACGATGACGGTTCGTTTACAGGTGGTTTTGTTAACCAACTCAATTCAGGAAATGTTTGAAAAGGAGACAGGCAATCGCCTCCGTTAAGGGATTTCGGGTGCTTTTTTGGATGCGAAACAAAAACGTCTTGAGAAAGCAGCTCAGTTGAGTTTTTGTTGACAATTCAAAAGAGGATAAGGGCAGAGAGCTCTTGTTCTTTGTTTCCTGGCTGGTGATTTTTCAACTGAAATGGATAATATAAACGCGCTCTTGCTCAAGTGGGTTTTGTCATTTAAAATAATTCTAGATAGCATGATCCTACAGAGAAAACAATACAAGTTTCATTACATAATATAAATGAATTCTTTCATTTTAAATAACAGTTGTGTAGATCAAAACTTTGTAAGTCAGCATTTTCAACGTGTCTACAAGAAACACTTTTCACATACAAATTTATTATTTACTGCGGGATAATTCCTTTCGCTCACATGACTGAAAATATTAAAAATCTGTTCTGTGTGTATCAAAATTTTCTAAGCAATTTTCGTAAGAAGTTGAAGACACCCGAGTCCTCACAAATTAGTTTACAGACATAAACACAAGGAGACGATGTTCAAGTCTTGCTCAAATTATAATATTTTACTTAGTACGTGTCCCAAGACAATTTATTCTGGAGGATGATGAATATACGGATCTTTAATTTGAACGTTTGATTATTCGATTTTAATCTAGATATTTAAAGAATTGTACAATCAACTTTATCAAAACAAAAGAAATTGAGATTTGTTAAGGTGAGAGAGGTTTTTACTCTATATAAAGAAATGATTACTACATTTCCGTCAAACGCATTGATTGTAAAATAAAAATTGATTTATATCATTTATTGGAATATTTGTTGCAACTGTTTTCTAATTTAGTTTATTGAACATCATAGAAAAGAGAGCATCTGAAACGCCAAATAAGGAAGAAACAATTAGTTTCCTCAAAAATCTGATACGATTTCGGCATTTTTAAAAGTAAAAACTTGAAAGTCCGATTTTTTTTTATATGTGCCAAATTAAAATAGAAATATAAACACCTTAAGGTATCATTGCAAAAAAGAGATACAAACCATGTATCTTGAGCTCAAAAGCGCGATCCTTTTAAACATCATAGTCTAAAATTCAATTCTTCCAATATCACACCACCAATTGAGTGAAATTTATTAAACAAGAAAATTTCTTCAAGTACCTTGACATTGAAAGGTATGCTCATGCAATAATGATAAAGAAATTCTAGGCAACGAAGTATAATAAACTATTTTCCCCCTCCAACTATTCAGTATATTCGAAGTATATTCAACAATTTCTCCCCTGAACTTTCATTTGTCGAAGTTCCAGCAAAATCATCGGTATAATCACCTGATTAAAAAAGGTGACATACAGAAAATATATGGGAACTATAGAAATCACAGAACAGTAACTTTCATCACGTTGATGAAAAAAAGTGACTGTTAGATGCCCTACAGAGCACAAAATGTTTCAAAGTAATGCAGATATACAGGGAGCAAAGTTAATAATGAAGAGGTAATTAAAATGATGCTCGGAAGAAGAGATGCTAACAGCATTTGATGCAATGGCAATGCCGCTTAATTTCGAGAAAATATTAAAATTTTCAATTTTTAATAAAAGGGGGAAATTTTTAGAATATTCTTTAATTCTGTTTTGAACAAATTGATTCGAGTCTTTTTGCATACTGTAAAGTATCAATTTAAATCAAAACATTTTTTGAATTTGAAATTGAATTGAAAACTGTATTATTGAATTGAAAACTGTATTTTATTTATGGGCTGGGAGTAATTAATTTCGTTAAAAAATATTCACTTTGTACGCGCAATACTTGGATAAAATCATGCACTCAAAATATCAAGCATCAACGCAACTTGCCTCAATGCCCTTAGGATTAAACTGATAGAGGGAAGGTGTTTTTTCTTGAAGGATAGAAATTTAAACATTTCCTCACACTTGTTAATGCAGCTTATTACCCTTTTAGCCAAATTATTTTGCTCTCCACCAGGAAAAAGTTTTACATTTCTGAGGTTAAATCCAAATTTCATTTTCAATTTTTTTCTCACAATTTGGCTTTTAAATGCGCTTCTATTCAGGGGTGACCGCTTTATTAATAATGTTCAGTTGGCTTGTAGTTGAACATTCTATCATCTACTATCGCCAACTGCAGACAGAATTGGATCTTTAGGCAATGCCATCGAACTGTAGTGAGAAGTACGACGTGGCAAAATCAATAAAGAATTGCTCTCTTCCGATCTCTTCCTCAGCTGATATTATTTGCGATTAGGTTTTAGTTAATGATGTTATATGTTAAATTTTTGATCGTTGCAAATAAATTTTTCGGTTATTTCTTACCCAGCGATGCTTTCTGACTTAGATACACCTCCATCTACATGCTTTATAATGTCGAAGCTCATAAAACCGAACAGGCACGATTTACTTTTCTAGAAACTTTAACATTTTGCTAGTTTTTTTTTTTTCAATAGCAAAAAATATTAATTTTATATTTTATTTATGCTTCATTACTTCTATGAAAGGGAAAATGCAAGAGTTACATCTTATTACAAACAAAATAATCCTAACAAGAATACAATTATTTATTAATAGAGAAATCTTTTTAAATATCTATCATTTCATATTAACTTTATTTAGCTGCTTAAAAATAATGGATAATAAGCATTTCAACTAAATGAAATCGATAATTTTTCGTTTTAATCCTGAGAACAAGTTAAATGGCGAGAAGTTCTGCTGGATGCATGCGGTCTTATGAGTCTCTGTTTTTAAGTATTATTAAAAGAAAACCATCTCCTAGTTAAATAGACTAAAACATTCGCTTTTTTAATGCTGCGTAGAAAGTTATATTTCAACTTTTATCTTCATTTTTTAAAGAAGAACTCTGCATTATAGGCATTTAAATTTCTAATATAAGCATGCCGAAGTCATTTCAAAAAGTGCATAGAGGATATTTTTATAACAATATGTCTCGAGGTAAATTAACGCGTTGAGAGTTTCAAAATAACAATACAACAGCAGATAATATGAGCTAAACAAAGAAATGTTAAAACGACCATATAATTTCGTCATGCATATCACCTATTCGTTTTGGATGTTAAAAAAACACGCAGGTGTTTTTACTGTATTTTTTAGAATATATTATGCGATGCGTACATTTCAGAAATTTGAACATTTGCTATTAATTAACTTCATTACACGGCAAAGCAACTAAATTCATTAGTTTGCTTAAAAGCTATTCTCGTTTTAAGGCGAGAAAACAAACAAAAAAACTGTATACTTTATACATTTAAAATAACACTTTTCCAAGAGCAGGATATAAATAATGCCAGTAACTAAAAAGCTTTGCTTATCCATTATTCTTCGAATTGAACTCACAAATACAAAAAAATGAAATTTATCCCAAATTGTTCTGAAAATAGGTTATTAATTTTATTCCAAAGTAATAAAAAGCTAAAACCTTTTATATTTTAAATTTTCTCAAGACTAGCTGTTAATAGATAAAAATAATTTTAAAAACTTTCACCCTGACCACAAGAATATTATATATTTCGATGTTTCAAATTCCTTTAAGAATTTCTGGGAGCTTTAAAGCATATCTGAAGTAACAGTAAAATTTTCTTGATGCTTGTTCAAAGATGTAGGTATATAATTCTTTTTAAAAAAAGGAATAAAATTCAACTCGTGTCATTTCAAAAATTATCGTTTAGTAAAATGGGCCTAAAATATTTCAAAAGCACTTTCAGCAAACTACTTTTAAAATTTATCATATTTCTGCACTAGATAATATTGTTATGAAAACTTTTCTACATGAGGATTTACTCTTCGAAAAGCCATACATAATAAATATTTTAATTAGAAAAGACAGAAAATCTTGTATAAGCTGAAACAAAATATCATTCATTTAATATTATGCAGCCTGAATAAAACAAAAATTTAATCATCTGCCAAGGAATTAAATTTTTCAGCAGTTTATTTTCATAGTTATAGAAATGGTTAATACTTTTTTAAAGCTACTTGCTTATTTATATAATAAAGGAAAATCGTACATGTTACAATGTTCAACTCACAATTTTGAACTAGGCTGATATTGAAATATCAGGAAAGTTATCAGAAATAATATATTCATACATTAATTTATTACTTTACATTAATTACATTATTACATGATTTTACATTTATTTTACTTACATTAGTAATTACATTAATTATTTTAATTACTTACTAATTAATTACTTACATTATTCATTACGTTAGGTTACGTTATTAATATTACATTATTTTACATTAATTTTTTATTATTATTTAAAGAATATGGGAAAAGAATCGGAATCCTAAAAAAATGCTAAATTTTTAGCATGAAAACATTCAGTCATGTAACAAATATTTTAATTGATATATCCCATCAATTACCAATTATATAATTTAAAAGAAAGATGCTATCATAATAGAACATTTAATTATGATTATGTATGAATAATCATTATGATCATGTTCTACTATTTGTAATGTAGGTATATTTAAACATACAAATTTAAAACAGACAAATCAGCCTACCAAAAGAAATTTCATATGCTTACTTCATCAAGCTATTGACATAGAACACCAATAATTAATGCGATACGCAATCATAACTAATGCATTCTTCTCATTTTTTACGATTACACGTGGAGATTAACCTATATTTTAAACCACTTTACACAATGCGTCAGAAAAATTACATCTTAAAAATTAAATTTTTTCACGAGAACTTTTTCCAATGGCGTTAAGGCATCAAATTTTTACAAGAAACAATTATAATCACAGGCTTAACTTAATTGATAGATAAAATACGAAGCATTCACAAAGGTTACAACTGTATAATTAGTCTATACGTTTTCAGACTCGGATGGTTTGAAAACCTCTACCGAATTCAGTTCCTATAAAAATTCGCCAATCCAAGATTTCAAATTCAGTTTTGCTAATTTTCAGTTTAATGAATTCGACCAATTACGCAGTGAATTTATTTTAACGGATGATAATCGAAGATCTTAAGACATTTCGCATCGTGGATAAATGTTGTTCAGCATGGATACATATATATTCACTCGACGTTTGATGGACCAATAAATAAAATAGTTTAAGGATAACCAATGCAAAAAATGTTTCATTCATAACTTTACAATAATACCATAAATTTTCTTTCAGAAACAAAGTGCAAAGTTTCGTATTAAACCGAAGTTTACGATTTGTACATTTTAAACAACGAATACTAGCAACTCTCCTTTAGTTTTTTTTTTAATCTATAAACAAAAATTGCACTTGTAATTTATGATAAAGTCAAGGTTGCTCAAATAGCTAGTTTTTAGAATGAAATCTACCTTACAAATATTGCCTTCGTATTCATATAAATGAAATCCTCAATGAAATGGTAGAATACTTTTTAATTCTATCATTTCCCTTCGAAATTCACTGTTATAAAATAAGGTAGAAATTCAGATTTGTTTACATTTGTTGTTGCCACAGAGAAGGATATCTTTTTCTCTGTGGTTGTTACTCGTTGTGAAATATACGTTTGAATGTTACGCTTAAAGAAAGTAGTAAATTACGACTCCAAACTTTTTTTTTTTCTTTCAAAAAACTGACTGCTATCCCACAAATCTAGAAGTAAGCAACATTTTAAACTTTCACACGTAAATATTGTGAAAGTGTCAGCGAATTAAAGGAAGGCTAAAGATATTACTAATTTCCTAAGAATGTATAATTAAAATAGCCTTTATCAATGTAATTTGATAAAGGTAATTTGATTAAAAATAAATTTAGAATAACATAGACGTTATTCTAAATTAATTTTTAATCATTATAAAAATAAATCTCTAATTTCGACAAAGAAAATTCTTTTTTTCAATTCTTTTTGTTAAATTTTTTTCATAAACATTAAAAATTTTATTACATATATCTAAGGATATTTTGAAAATTTTTAAAGCAGTCAATTTTTTTATATGAGTTAAATTTTTGACCTCTGTATACAAAACTATTCTTAATATAGAATTCAAGAACAGCACAATTAATGAACATAACAAAATATTTTATAGTAAAATACATAATTTAAAAAGTTTCTGTATTAGCATTTTTTTTTCATTTTTTTCCTTATTTTTTATATTTTTAATCACATTTTCTTATATTATCTTTTTCATTTTTTTTTATCTTTTTCATTTTTTTTCTTTCATTTTTTTTTATCTTTTTCATTTTTTTCTTTCTTTCTTTTTTTTCTTTTTCATTTTTTTCTTTAATTTTTTTTCTTTGATTTTTTTTAATTTTTTCTTTTTTTTCTATTTTCTATCCAACAATTAAAATACTAATATGAAATTTTACAATATGAAAATTCTTCATTCTGTAATATACTTAACAAAAAATATAACAAATCGCGTACAAACAGTTAATATTTTTTTTCAATGTTAAAGACAAAACAGAAGTTATATGTTAAACATTTCTAACACCTTATTCTAAAGCTTATATATAATTCTGGGAACATTTTGGTTGCACATTTTACTATTGCAATTTAAACACTTTCATAGAATATATTTTCAAGAAAATACAAATTAATTAAATACAGAAATATTTCTTGAAAGTTAGGCTCGACATGTTTTCTTATTTTACAATGATGCTGGAGCCTGCCCAGAAACCAAATCTGGAGCAATTTTTTCCCGGGAAGCTTGGTACATGAAATGAGGCTCAAAATAACAAGATTCGTATTTTACACAATATGCATCTTCATTTTCAATAGAAAATTTCAATTATAAACTGGGACTCCAAAATAAAACCGTAATCAAACAATTTGTACTATTTATTTGCACAGTTACTGTAAAAGAGTTTATTGTTTACTTTTTAAATTAAAACAAGTAATTTTTTTTTAAATTTTGTGTTAGCGTTATTTTATGAGAATTTCTCAAACATTTTAGTATTTTTATCATTTAAGATCAAATAAAATCAAAATCACCATTTTAAAACTCGCACCGAAACTTTAATAGTTAAAATATTCCATGTTCTTCTACAAGCATAAACATTAAATGTTTTGCACCAATGGGTAATATTTTTCAGTAAAACAATATTCAGTAAACAATGATTCAATCGTAAGTATTTTAATGGGGGATTTCCCCTTTCATGAGAAAAATTTTAGAATTTATTATGCATCATTAATAATATATAATTCTTACATTCAATATTCTATTTATTCAGCAGAAAATACCATTTTTGAAAGCTGCATCTTCATAGAAGCGTTTTATTAGAGAATAAGTAAGAGTATTTAAGCATTCGCTATTCAAATATTCCATATTAAACAGTTCTATTTCTTCTTATAACATTTCAGTTGGTTAAATCAGTTCATTCAATGCCGATCAATACAACAAAGGGCAAAAAGTTAGTTGATCTATTTTAGGAGCTGCTAATTATATGAAATGAAGAGGTCAAGGAATAAAAGTTTTATAAAAGTTCGCTCGTATTTGTAGCCAGATGACTTGAGAGAGAATTGATAAGTAATCGTCTAAAGCCATTTTCAAAGGACGAAGCAGACGAAAGTAGCAGTTTAAAAACGCAGAAAGCTGATGATTGATTGTACCAACACGAATCATTTCTTCAGCATTAGCAGATCTTTCCATCGGTTGAGCGTAGATTTAGAATAGCATGACAATTCATTCTAGTCATACTACATCAGCCCTTCATCCAACCATTCATCACAATGGAGGAGAAAAGGTCACAAGATAACGGAGGAAGAAAATCAGAAACAGTCTAATACTGTCACAATTATTTTATGTCCGTCAAACTTCAAATTGCCGACACGGTGGGCTAAGATTGTTTACTTCCAATGGCTTCTAAAATGTATATTTTGCAATATCGGTAAAAATCGGCGCAAAGTCAGATTACGGCTTAAAGAGAATTTTCTTCAGCTCAGTGGATAAATAAATTTTATCGATTTATAAAGATGATAAATCTTTATAAAGATTTCTGATCCAATCGGTTCATTCGGTTGAAAGCTATTTAAACACAGTAAATATCTGTGGCATGGACACATTTCTCTATATGCGACTCCAAAAAAGCTTTTCTCGATGGAAAACTTTGAAGATTCCTCCGTAGACGCTTTTAGTGTAGAGTTTGGGG
>JAOUZG010013206.1:0-36281 GCA_026289955.1 Argiope argentata
ATATATATATATATATATATATATATATATATAATTGAAATTATGATTATGTTAACATTTTTCCCATGCATAAAATAATGAAAATAAATAGGTAATAAAAATGAAGGATACGAATCTTCTATTGAGATATATGATTATATAATTAGAAATAAGGTGTGCAAGTGATCAAATTTAAAGTTATTCCAGATAATTTTATCATTTCTTTATTTTTCTTAAAGAGCAGTAAAAAGAGGCAACTGGAAAATTTATAATGTAAGATTGCGATAAAATATCTGCTATAATGTTAGTTAAAAAAAACCAAAAAAAAAAAAGAGTTAAAATTAAAATAATGAAAAATGTCATTCTATGAAAAGCAAATGATTTAGGGAATTTTAAATTTGTCAAAATAAATAACAAACAAAAATATTCAAGCAAATTACTTAAATTATTTTCATTCATTTGAAAAAATTTTGAAAGCACGATAATTTTAAATATTCCGACGCTAATAATAGGGTATAAAAAAACTAATTTCAATAATTAGAAATCGTCAGCAATAAATCGCCTAATAATTGATATTTTGTCGCCAATTGCTAAAATACACGAGTAAATGATTAGTATTGGGCCGCCTGTGCTAAACACGTCGGGAAATGATAAGCAATTTGGTCGAAAACAAGCCGGGGTTATCATCGAGTAGCAATCCGCATGGATACATGACCAATATCAGGGGAGATTGCCTGAGATCTCGCAACAACATCACGGGTTCTGTGGGAAGTTCTTTGAACAATGATTGACCAACTATCCTTTGCTGCTTGAGTGTTATTTTTGTAAGATCATTGAGCTTTAAATATAGGGGATAGAGATTCATAAACCTGCCCCTGCCCTCTTTCGAGGCAATTCCCATAGAAACTCCATAAAAAAGGCGAAGCAAGAATTCAATTGTGATAACATCAGCTGAATCCAAAAATCCTTTCCATGCTCGCTTAGAATTCGGATACAAGTAGCGTAATTTTTTGATGTGAAAATGTATGAATCTTCAAGATATAGAAAGTTACATAAAGATAAATACTTTTTTACGAAAAAGTATGCTTTTTTATTTACATTCGACGTTTGAGTAGCCTCTTAGCCGTTGCAGTTCACACGAACTGCTATGTTGTCCACGGAATACCACGTGCAGGTGTGCTACATTCAGTTCCATACACTTTAGGTGTTTAGAGCGTAAGGTATATTGATTATATAAGCGCATTCTACCTTATAGAACAGAAAAATAAATTATTTTTACTTATTTCCTTATTAAAACACAGATATCTATATTTAGTATACCACGATTCAACTGTGAATTTTTGGCTAAAAACTGTATGAAACATTTCCTTTTTTAGGACCTTTTAGACTCTTTTTTCCTATATCATTGATGTTTGCTTTTAATGTCAACTTATCATGAATTAGTCGTTTATAATGATAAGATAGTTTGGCAAAAAATTAGAAGTTTAAAATTATTACAAGTTACATTAGAAAATTAAATCCACTTTCCCCTATTAGGCGTTTTCTACTATTCATAATTCACACGATGCACTAATATGCATTAAAAAGTAATATATATTAAGGTCTTTTTTATTTTAAAATCATTACACTTGGTTTTTGTATTCATAATTTTTTATAATGGTGTGAATTCAAAGATAATACTGCCTTCAAAAACATAGTTATGTTGCTCAAAGAAACTTTTAATTGCAATTTACTTTCCAAGCAGTGGGAGCTGAAATATCAGGTATATTCGAGACTCTTATTAAAATAATTGTAAAACAGTTTTCATTCCGTTGTTGATTAGGTTAACTTTTTTTCTGGAAAGTTTTCGAACTTTAATTCAGGACAGGAATTTTAGGTATAAAAATTTAACCGTTTAAACATTCACTAAAAACGATTACATGTAGTAAAATTTCTTGTAATCTTTCCTCTCATAAGCAGTTTTCAATCAAAATTCTAGACATCCTTTTACAACTCATATGGAATAAGCAAAAATTGATCCATTAAATCAGATGTACAATAATAAAGATGTGCAGATGTATTTAGAAAAGTTTATACTACATTTAATTATACATTTGGTAACTAAGGATAACTAGACAATGTTCAAATTTAGAGTATTAATAGAATATTTAAAAAAACTAAGAATTCTTGAATTCAAAGATCTTTTTAAAAGCATTGATAATCTGAAATGACATTTTTGATTTGATAACATATATTAAGAAATTTTGTAGCATTTTTCTTTTTTCCCCGAATTCTTACTTTTTAAATTAGAATAAGCATCTTTTTTCAGACTTCTAGATTTCTTTTGGGGATATAATCATAAAACTGATCCAAAAGAGAATTAGAATTCAGATAAAGAAATAAAAAAAATATCTGCATCGGAAGATGAGAAGCATGGGGCAACAATAAGTGTCTATTTCTTCTTCTGCCATCGACTTCCAGAATAGCAAGTTTATTTTACAATAAACATTGGCGAAAACACTTTCTTCTGATTACACTTTTGTAACTTCCTACTAAAATTAGTCAAATTATATTTCTTAAATAATAATTTATTTACTTAATAAAATTTTATATGCAATAATTGCAATATATTTCTTACAAGATTCTTCGGATTTTTTTTTTCAAATTCTGAAATATGTATGCGTGTGTGCGTGTGTAACAAAAAGGCAAGTAAGCTATTTTAAAGATAAAATGAAAATTCTTTATTTTTATTTCAAGTTTGAGTAGCATCTTAGCCGTCGCAGTTCAAACGAACTGCAACGTTGCCCAGGGAACACCACGTGGAGGTGTGCTACTCTCGTTCCCCTCCCACCCACCCTCCATTCATTTTTTTACATCAAACTTTTTTTTTTGACAACATTGAAAAATTGACACCAGTTTTTAAAAGAGCGTCTAGATGTTGACAGTAATTTTTGAGAAACCATATGGTTACCGATGGCAATTTTTCTGAAGATAGTTTTCAAATTGCCTCTAGAAACTAAGGCCAATTTTCTGAAGCATCTGGTAATGAAGGCATTCTTCTGAACGGCAGCTGTATGTTGAAGGCAGTCAAAAGTAGCATTTGGTTATAAAGTCATTATTTTTAACTGCATTTGGATGTGAAAGGCAGTCAGTAGCAGCACTGGGCAATAGAGAAAGTCTTTTTAACTTCATGTAGATGTTCAAGAGGTCAAAAGTAGCATTTGGTTATAAAGTCATTCATTTTAACTGCATCTGGATGTAGAAGGCAGTCAATCCAAAGTAGCATCTGGTAAAAAAGAAATTATTCTCAATTGCATCTGGTAGTCAGAGGTATCATCTGATAATAAAAGTGTTCTAAGTTCATCTGGATGCTTTAGGTAGTTAAAAGCAGCTTCTGATTACAAAAACTTTCTTTTTAACTACGTCTGGATGTTGAAGACTGTAAACAATAGCATTTGATAGTAGAGTCTTTTTAAATGATTGCCGATTTTAAACGCAGTCGAAGGTGGCATCTCATAATAGAGGCATTATTTCTCACTGTATATGGATTGTAAAGGCAGTCAAAGGTAGATTGGGTAAAAGAGACAGTCCTTTCAACTGCATCTAGACGTTGTAGAGAGACAAAACTAGCATTTGGTAATGAAGTCAATTTTTAACTGCAATTGGATGTTAAAGGTAGTCAGAGGCAGCATTCGGCAATAGAGAAAGTCCTTTTAGCTTCATGTAGATGTTGAAGAGAGTCAAAAGTAGCATTTGGTAATAAAGTCATTTTTTTTGGTGCACTTGGATGTTGAAGGCAGTCAAAAGTAGCATATTTTTTTTAAAATCATTCTTTTTAGTGGCACTTGGATGTTGAAGGCGCAGTCAAAAGCAGCATCGATTGCTTCACTGCAGCTTTGGTATTAGGCTGCATCCTGTCGCTCCCGGTGTTCTGCAGGTATGTTGAGAGCGAGGCAGAACTGATAGACAGCGTATGATTCAACAACTGGTGTACCGATGGTAGCCAGCTGCGCAGGCAAATCCAATGCACGACACATTGCGTATATCATTGGTGATTTCACAACGGGAGGAGCTGATTTCTGGACTTTAAATTGAGCCAGTTCTGCGGGCAACTCCAGTGCCTGGCAAAATCTATAGACGGCGTAAGATCGCACTCTGGCAATCTGTCTATGCGGAGGAAATGTCATTTCCGCATTCAAATCCAAATCAGGATCTGAATAATCATCCAAAAAAGTGGTTAGCAAGGGATTCAGGAAAAGTTTCACAACTTCCCAAATCGACAAGAGGACAAAAAGTCCAGCAAAGGCCGTAGCCTCATCAAAAAGTTCAAAAACGTCAGCAAACATTGCTCAGAAATTCAAAGACACACAACTTTCGGTTGCAAGAAGATAAATGAACTTTAGTAGAAAGTAACAATGTATCTATCCATTGTTTTTTATTCTATTGTTTGTATATTATAAATTTGTTGAGTATTTAAACAATGGTTCCTTCTTGACAACAATAGCAGAATTCACTGTTGGGTTAATTTTGTTTAATGACAATTGAAATGCGGTACTTATTATCTTTTTAACAATGTACTATTGATAAATCAATGGATTTGGTGTAAGGACATAAAAAGGGTGTTTTAATGAATTATGCATAATTATAAATATTTATTGCGAATTTGAATTGTATTTAGCATTTTTCTGGGCTGTTAAAATTTCCTGATTGAAACTGTACAAAAATTTAGAATCTACCCATTTTGATTTGTACGTGTAGAGGAATAAATATTCACTCTTATTTTGTATACATTAAAATGCTCACAAATCTTAAAGGTGTTTAGTAGTGAGCGAATAAAAAATAACAGAAATGAAAAGTTATTGATTAATTGAAGATTAACTAAACATTTTGTAAAATTGTTTAGTTGTTGTGGTGTTGGTGGTTTCGAATCTCAGACGGAGTCAGGCCATATCAAAGAAGCCGTTGCTCCTCAAGTCCGATACCTTAAGTCGGCCGTCATAGCTATAGTTCCAGTTCAGTAGGACAACTAGGACGCAAAGTCCTGGTGTTTAAACTTTGTGTCAATTGGGAGATGGAGTTATTACTTTACCTTGTTTTCTTTCTTAATGTTTGAGTGCAGCTCGAGATAAGTAAGCTATGAAAAGAAGGTATAGGGTCCTCCCCCTTAGCTAGAGTATCAGCCAATTCGTTTTCATAGATGTTGGCATGACGGAAACCATCAAAAATTTACCTTGTACTAAGGAGAGATAAGATTAATCTTATGTAGAATAGTTAACTGGGTTTTTTTCTCCTGAATAAACCCGATATTTGAGGTATTGTATCGAACTTCGGCTTCGGCCTCCAGAAAGCCTCCAGAGGCCACCATAGTTTTTTTCAGTTGGAACTTTTTCAAGCTCCATGTCTATTGCAATTAATTCGCTTCTAAAGATAGAACAATCCTATCGGTTGCGTTCCTTTAAAGTGTATCTCTCTAGAGGAGTTTAAATATAATTTCCACTGCCTGCGCGAATGTCCATGATACTGCCATCTGTTAATATTATAATATTATTTGCAGGAATTTTATAGATGAATTCTAATGCTAATTGTCTAAGAAAGTCAGGAGCACAATCTCTTTTAGAGAATGTAGTAAAAAGATCATCGCAGAAATCAAAATTTGGAAATCCTTCTGAAGTATTTAAATAGCTAAGAAGGTAGTTTGGTTCAATATTTGACGCAATTAGCTGTTTTGACTTAATCTTATTGAAAGGACTGTTTTCGTAAGCTTTTGATTGCAAGTCCAATTTTTTAAATAGATGGCATTTTTGTTTCCTTGATTTATTCTGCATAGTGTATTGATGTACTTGACTAAATTGGACTTCCTTCTGACCGAACGAGATTGTAAGTTTGCTTCAAACAGGACAATCTCAGAGGAAAACTTCGTTTCATTCCAGTAATAATGGGAGCTACGCTTAATTGGACCATTTCCAGTATGTTCAAGTTAGTTGTAGAAGTACAGTTGTTTTCAAGAAAGCAAAATTCTTAAATTGTTCTAAGGACAGCCTGATACGAGGTTTTAAGAGTAGGGACATCCGCCCTCCAAACCTTACCTGCTATGTATTTAATAATATTTAAGTGTTTCTTTCGAAATAATAAAATAAATATGTTTATTAAATGAGAGTTCTGCAGGGAGAAGGAAACCCAGGCATTTTGGATGCTTTTTTTAAATGTGAGTTTCTTGTTTTTGACCACTAATGATGTTTGATCATTGTAAAAAATTTTATTATTAGTGAAGATATTGGTGATTGATTTAACTGGTTTAAAACTCAGTTTGAGTTCATCTGCAAACCTAGAGATGGTTTCTAGACAGCAATTGAGTCTTGATTCATTTTCATCGATCACTCTACCAGAGCTTCATAGAGCAAAATCATCCTCAAACATTCCGATAAGAGCCCCAGGCTTAAACCGATTTGTCTTTTCCTGCCATGTATAAACTAAAAAGAGTTGGGCTGAGAACAGTTCTCAAGAGGACGCCTTGGCTAAAGAGAAATGTATCTGAGAAGGTACTATTGAACTTAACTCTAAAGTCCATACTAAAGTGTTACCCCGGATTTCAAAAACATAATAATAATTTAATAATGAGTTTATTTTAATTATTTCCATTTTATATTTAAAACTACCAGCGGGTGACCGTGCTCCGCTCGGAGAAAACAGGTATCGAAGCTAACTCGAATATTTAAATTTTCAATTGTGATTTATCAAAACAATACATGCCATAAGAAAATTTGTGAAACCATTGGTGAAAAGATAACCGGTCAAAGTGCACCATTGTAAACTATTCTAAACAAAGTTAGAGTTTGGAAAGGGAACTATTTTATACAAAGGTAAAGTTTAAAAAGTCATAGGAAATAAAATGTAATTGATAACAAAAAATTATACAATTAAAGAAATGGTACAAAGTGAGCAGTGTAAAGATTGAAGTGTGTTGAAGTTCAATATTTTTGACAATAGATTGCAGCACGTCGCAATTTTGACTATAGATGGCAGCACGTTACCACTTGAAAATTTAAGTAGCCATTATGGCGAATTAATAAAGTTTGAAAATATCCTATCTGTAACTCCGAACTGCTCAACCGTAGCGCTTCAAAACCGGCGCCAATCGATCCTTCGTGGCCAAAAACCCCAGACCCCCAAGTTTACCGGAGTTTATTAATTCTGGGGCTATTTTCGACTTGACAACCATTCCTCGTATTATAGTATAAGATTAAATACATTAGAACAAAGTACTTTAATCAGAAAAACAACTATTTTTATGCTGATAAAAAAATGAAGAAATGAACCAAGTTCTTAAATTATTAAAATATTCCAGACAATCCTATTGTGATTAATCCAATATAATTAGGGAACGAAAAAATTTCAAGTCTAAATATAACCAATAAATTCAAAACAAAGTACTTTTTTCATCTTCATAGCAAGCAATTACAAATTTTGCAACTTGTTTTGACTGGTGCTACGTAGATTTCATGCGATATTACGTCAGTAAATATTGTCTACATTAAAAAAAAGTTTAACTTCTAAAATATTTTAATTTCTGGTACTTTTAATTTCAAAGAATATAATTTTACATATATTAAGCATCAGTTTTTGCTCAACTTTTCAATATAAATATCAATTAGTAGAAAAAATAAGGAATCTATTATACTTTTACAGCAAGGATGCACAACCGTTTCAGGGTGGGAGGGGCCAGAATAAGAAAAAGTATCATGGTGAGGGCCAAAGTAGCTCGTGAATGTTAATGTAAGTTATAAATACGAAAGCACTATTTTTTGTGGCAATACACATGAAATACAATTATTACACAACTTATTTCACTCATACATATATTATGAAAGAAATAAATGAATTAAACACAACCATCATAGATACGATTAAAATTCTTCACCTCCAAAAAACAAGGTTCCTGTTTTTAGCAGGCGGCAAACTTCAAATAGAATAAACGAAGAAATTATTGGTGATAATACAGAGAACACAATTGAAATTTTGAGAAAAAAATTAGTAACCAAAATTAGTAAAAATTAATGAGGTGGCTGGGACTGAATATTTGAAGTTAATTGATTTTATGTTGGGCTTAAGATTGATTGGGGCAAAATGTAGAATTGAATAAAGGTTCTTATCTGCTACTCTATTTCTTATTTTTGAATTGTTTAAATTCATTAGTGAGAAAGTGTGCTCAAATATGTAAGGGCTGCAAAAAAAGTTGTACATGCAGCTGCATTTTACTTTGAGCGCGAAAATTCCTCAGATAAGTCCATAAAATTCTAATATCGGTCTTTCTTTGATTGATTTTTAAAAAAATATGAACTCTATAAATTAATTAAGGCTAACTGCATACTCTCATCCACCAGATTTACATCAACAGAGAATGGAGAAGAAAATACATCAATTTTTGTTTGAAACTTTTCAAAATCTGACAACCGACCGTTCATCAAAGCATTACACAAGACAAATTTGATCCTCATACTGCATTTTTAAGTTTAGAAATTTTGCATACATTTTTAGCAGTAGGAAAATTGCTCAAAATTTTTAGTTTTTCAGTTGATTTTGACACAAACATAACTTTTGTTTAAATGCCTTTTCATTATTTATTATTTGAAAAATGATTTTTTTGTCATTTAACTGGCCTGTTATACCTGAGAAAAATGCCAAATCACACTGGAAATTTGCTTCTTTTAACCGTCTGGTATTTCTACCATGATCACTTACAAATGAAAAAATTTCATCAAATAGTTCCATAAATCACTTTAGGGAAACTCTTCGACTGAGCCATCTAACTTCTGTATATTAAAGAAATCAAATTCTTTGAATTCCCTATGTTTGAGGGCATTACTACGAATAAAGTTAATTGTTTCTGAAAGTTAAGTGAATAATGCAATGAAACTGCAGCAGTTCTACACCTCACTGGGCAGGATGTTCTTTTAACAGTGTAACCATTCCAATTTTCGTATCAATCATTGATTTTGCTCCATCTGTCATAATGCTAGCACAATTGTTCATGTTTAAGGAAACTGCATTGCACAAATGTATCAAACTGTAAAGAATTTCACTGCCAGTAGTTTGCCCTTTCATAGGAAACATTACAAGTCATAAAATTTTTTAACACTTTGGTGACCGGCAATTTTACACAGAAACTATGTCATGTCACCGGCTACTTTTTTATAATTGAATATGAAAGTAAAACGTTCTAAAAAAACTCCAATGAATTTTGTTGAATTGGAACATCAAAAAGTTCTTCTCCGATACGTTCCGTCATGATTGAAATTTTTGGAATTTTACTAAAATTCAAATAAAAATGTAAATACTAGGAAAAGTAATTTTTCTGTTATAGAGCGGACAAGACTAAACACGATACTCCACGTTTTTGCAATGTTCTATTTCGCCCTCGGTGTTATAAATTGAAACAGATAATGCAAGTGCCATGACGAATTAACTCGTCACCGGTCAGCAAAGTGTTAACATAACATCTTCCGTAACATAAATTTTTTTAACATTTCCTCAAACTAAACAAATAATCGGGCCACGGATGTTCAATCTGTAGATTCTGCAACAGCTAAAGATTAATATACAAAGTTTGAAACAGCAGATTTAACTTGATTTTCAAAGTCTTCATTCAACTGTGGAATTCTTCTTTGAATAGTCTTTTTATTTAAGCTTATATTTTCAAATTTCCTTTTTGCTTCGGGGCAAAAATTTTCTTATGCAATCAACATTATTTAAAAAAATCCCCATCTGTTAACGGTCGACCTTCTTAAGCGATTATATCAGAAACACCTAAGCTCACTTCCACATATGAATCCAATTCCAAGTCCTGTTTTTGAAAAAAATTTACTTGACTGCTGAAATAATTTTTCATTCATACTCTTTCATAAATGCAAAACGTTTATGCTCCGTCTCATAATGTCGAATTACGTTATCCCTTTTGCCTCTGCAATCTTGAAAGTACATATTAAGTATGTGACAGAATTGTACTAGTTAAAACATTTATCTGTCCATTAATCTTGAAATTTCGGATTTTGAAAATCCCCTTTCCTTTTATCTCTCATTTTATTAAATATTTCTATATGCCTTTATAAAATAAATAATACTGAACTAAAAATGCGAAATCGAAAGAAAATATCTGGCCCTTTCTGTGGTGAGATTACGAAATAACCCATCTACTAGCAAAACCAGGCCGTGTTGTTTTTTTAGAATGGTCGTCCCTAGTTCTATTATATGACAACTCGTACTCGCAGGTAGCCATGAAGGGAATAAACTGAAAAGCCGCGTAGTAAAAAGTAAATAAACTTAAAGAACAACTGTAAATTATTTATTCTGGTGTAGACTCGTTTTCGTATCAGATATTTTCCCCAGTGTATTTGAAAAATTATCATTCCCTTTTACATCAGTTTTATTTAATAACAACATTCGCGGGCGAGCTTCAAAGGCGGCCCAATTTTGTCCCATGGGCCATAGGTTGTGCATCACTGTTTTACAGAAAACAGTTTAAAATAGTTTTTTGCTTTAATTTATTAATCAATTATTTTAAATTTCAAAAATTCTTATTGATTCAAGAATTTGTCCTGCTTTACTATTTAAATTTGCAGTGAATGGTACATTTATTCTTCAATTTATTTATCGGTTTCTATTATTCTTTATGCATAGTATTCACAAATATAGCAATTGATTTCAGTTCATTTATATTCGAACAAAAAATATTTATTTGATATTACAGCTCGAAAAGTTTTTATTATAGATATTTCTTTCAAATGAAATTTCATAATGTTTAATGAAAAAAAATCCATGCAGAAAGAAAAAATTCTTGAAAATAAATTGGATATACATAAAAGATAAAATGATATACCATTAATGCAATATTTCTGAAAATGCTTTTCTGCATGAAATAAAGTATAAGCCTTGAAATACATGAAAAAACGCATTCAATACACTGAACAACAGTAATGAAGGACTTTCACTGAAATATTAAAATTATTGTATCAGATAAAAAGAGAAATAAAATTTTAAAGCCACAGAGCACTTTTGTAAATGAGTTCATCAAAGAATTTCATTTTACGTTGTCAATCTTTACAGTTTTGAGATATGGAGTGTTACTCTCTTACCATATATTTGAATCCATTCTCACCTAAATGGATAAGATCGATTTTTTTCTGTTTTTTTATGTAGGTTTCAAATTTGAAAAACCAAAAACAAAATGCAACTACCTTCAAATCAATACTCATCTATGTATATCAAAGATTTACAGTTGTCTGCTGGCATGTTTCTCCCTGAAATGTATAAAATCGAAATTTTTATGCTTTTTGTCGGTTTGGATGTTGGAAGAAAACGTAATGCAACTACCATCAAATCAATACTCGTGTATGTATATCAAGTGTACAGTTCTCTGGTGGCTAGTTTTTGTTTTGTTTAAAATAAATGGAACAATTATGGGGCCCTTTAAAATGATTAAAAATTTCAAAATTCGGAATACTTCGAAATTCCCTTAAATTCGTCTTCTTTTTGATCTGGTGCGTGATGGTGTAGAGAAGAAAGAAGATTGCCATTTTAATGCATTGCATGAAAAATCTATCAAGAAATTTCAAAGGACAAATCAACAGATCATGGATAACATTTACCACAGCTGCTATAATGACTGTTTATTTAATTGGTTCACTGGCAATCACACTGCCATTTAAGGAAAAATTATGCCGAGAGATGATAAGATTCTACAGCTTCAGTCTTACCAATATATCTCTAGGTTCCAGTTGTAAGATCTGGTACATAGTGGGACCAATTATAGTCATCCCTAAATATGTTTTTTGTAGCGCGATATGTATTTTTTACATAATCGTCTGCCTTTTCTTCAGAAATCTTCTTATGGAACATTCGAAAGTCGATTTGCGGGAGCAACAACTGCACTTGAAGGAATTCAGAATCTACTTTTTAAAGTACGAAGAGATTATTAAAGGTCTAAAAGAGTTTGAAAATGTTATGTCTCTACCAATTTTCATCATTTTAATGAATGATTGCATAGAAATGTTCCTCGGTATCATGTATTTTAATCCCTTCAACAAATTCCCAGTTGATGAGAGGAAGCGAAATTTATTTTGGATTAATTTGTTCACATCTTTAAGGGCCCTGATATCTTTGTTGTGCGTCTGTCTTGTGGCTGCAAAGGTTGCTGATGCAAGCAAAAATGCTAAAAATAAGAAACAGAAATTTCTGAATCGTGTTCACACTTCAACTTTGGAAGAAAAAACGGAACTTATACTTTCCATAAAAATGCGAAAATCGCCGATTTTCGTTTTATCTGCTTCAGATTTTTTTTTATTTCACCAAGGGCCTGTGCCTGGTAATTATTGGCAATGTCCTGACTTACTCTCTATTAATATTGCAGTTAACATCAAACTAATCCGTTAAATGTTCTCATGACTACAGAGGGGATCAAATGTGCTCGGCAATGATATCCAGCTTATCAATTTCAACTTCTGCTACTTATCGATTTCATATTAATTCCTTTAGACTACTATCGCCATATTCTTTTTTTTTGTCACTAAAATATAAGGAATTCGACGAATATAGCATACGCATTTATTGAAAAATAATTTTTAATATGCGTCAAATTGAAAAAGTGAATAAAAAATTCTTAATGTCGCCATGAATCGAAAGAACAGACGTTTCTATGAAGGCATACAAAGTTTCAGGTCAATGTTACTCATTCCTCCTCTACAATCTGTTTTGCTACTAAAACAATGCACAAAAGGGCATGTTCACAAATTTCAAACCAATTGCCTTTTATTTGGCAAGTATTTATTTAATAAAATATTTTTTAATGAAAAAAGATATTAGACAATTTAATCAACGGCAAGTCACATAAAAGAAAGTAAAAAAATCCTCTTTTAATTGCTATATTATTTTATTAATTTTTAAATGTTGGTTCATATAACGTCACTTACAAAATATGAGCATTTACTGAAATTTATTTCCTTATAATTTAAATACAGAATTATAATTATTTAATTTTGCAAATATACTGACAAAATTATTTCTTTTTCTAGTTTGTATATTATAAACTCCATATTCCTCAAAAAAAATTAAGGATCGTGAAATTTTATTTTTAATATTTTGATATCTTTTCATATGCTCAAATTTCTTGAGAAAAAAGTCTCAAATTTCAAAGAATTAATCTTTATAAAGTAATGGCAATCAAAAGTATAAAACTATTTTTATCCAGCTAACAATTTTTAAAAAAAGTCTTTAGTAGACGCAACCATATAATTTTTCTTTGATAAATCAGCATTTAAAATATTTTTATTGAATTAAGACTGCATCATATTTTTTGAGCATAGAGAGGAGCCATTAATGAAGGTTAGAAAAAATGTATGTTATAATGATATTCGTGATTCCTTTAAATCGGTTCGTCAAATTTTATCTTCATTTTTACATTCGACTTGAAGTCAGAATAATTCTTCTTTATAAGAAATTAATGCTCCCGTATCTTCTTAGCTAAGCAGCATCCATATAAACTTTTATATTGTATTAACATAAATTGATTTTAAAAAAATAAATCTTACGGAAAACTTATCTTAGAAGAGAGAAATTCAAGCATATAATTTGTCTCGGTAACATGTTTATTAAATTTGTATTTCAAGACTCCCATTAAAATAAGAGTTAAGATTTCTAAAATGAAATGTTAATACAATGACAGCAAATTTACTCGTCCTCATTTCCAATACAAGTGCGCAAAGCATGATGTATTATGGCACATTTTTCAAGGACATTTTGTACTTTCGCAGTTACTTGGGGTGGAATTCCATGCCTTTCCATTTCATCAGTCAAACAAGGAGCGCTCCATGTCAGTTTTGTATAGCGTTAGATTTGTCACCCAAAAACGTATATAACGTCCGTTGTACCAATCGTACTTCAAGATTAAAGAATCTGTTGGCCTCGCCAACCCGTCAACACTATCTGGTTTATTAATCAGGGCAGCATAAAGAAAGAATCTTATGTTATTCGGAAAGACCCTCAAGAGTAATGATCAAAGATGACAGTGCAAAGAGTTGATTCACTAACACGAAGTCAAACGTTTGCTGTCAACCTTTGTAACGAAAGACGAGAGTTCTTTGGCCATCCTAAAGATTGCAGCAAGAACATAATTACTGTAGTAGATCAAGTATGTTTCATATCATGCAACTTGGTTCCATTGCTTGCAACCTTTTTTTTTCTTCTAACCAACGTATGGGCAGCATTGGCATCAAGATAGACAGGATTTCTATATTAGAAAGAGGGAGGAAGATCTGATAATCTCGCCAATATGGCAACTCTGTAGAGAAATGTGGCTGACAAGAGCGGTACAAGAAGAGTTTTATCCTATTTAGACAGATCCATTGAAATAGCGATCAAGGTGGCAGCAGAACCAGTTTATTCACCAGTCTGACGAGCAAATTTGCTGTCAAGGCGTGTTGGAGAGCGACAGAAATGCTTTTTTTTTCCTTTTGCTCTAAGAAATTGCTCCAAAAAATATAAATACTGATGTATGTCCAGATTTTTTCATTGCCTGTATATATTGGCTTCATTTTTTGCAAGCCATTCTTATATACAATAGATGGCGAGCATTGGCACCAAGACAAATAGATATTTTATCTAATAGCATACCACAATTCTCCACTTCGTTGATAATGAGCAAAGAGTAATGATGATAGTGCTTTTATTATAATAAGATACTTGACGCAAGAATATATTTATTGATATTATTTAAAATTCAAGTTTACGTCTATTTTATGTTATTCAATGGACGAATGAAATACACTTTTTTAAAGTAACAAAATTAGTTTTATTCTATTTACACCTCTTTCTTTATTGCAAATTACGAAAAAAAATCTTTTTCACAAATATGCGCATATCGCTTCTGCCACCAATCTTACTAAACTTTTCTGTATCTGAACTGATATAATAAATTTTTCTGACGAATGTCCCAATATTTTGGCCTTCTGTAGTTCCAATTTGAACATGTAGGTCAGTTCTAGAACCCAGGATTATTCTTCGACAAACGAGCAATCCCACACCACCGTAACAGTGTCGTTTCGTTCAGTGTTATTCTCTTGGTGCTAAACAGTACCTAATACTCTCCATGTGAATGTGAGACTAGAATTAGAGTGCAATCTAAACCTGGACACGTCGGAAAACATCACACAAGCCCACTGTTGCCATGTCCACAATGCATGCTTTGTACTCCAGGCTAACCGCAAGCAACAGTGAATTGCAGTGAGCGAAAAACATCTGACATTTCTACTAGGATATAGAGCAAACTGTCCTAAGTGTATGTCCACAGACTGCTTTGAAACTGCCATATCAGTGCCCAAAGAGAGCTGACGAGACAGGTCGGATATTGTTCTCTATCTGTTTCTTTTGGCAGAAACAGGCAAATTATTGGTCCTCATTAGGCGTTGTAATTCGGGAGCAACCTGTTCTGTAACGTGTACTCACATTACCATCGTCTTATAATCGTTGTCAAAGCCTGGAGAGAACACTCTGGGCAATTAAAAATTCCTCGGATACTCCCACCTGTGTAGAACGACATTCCAGACGTCCGACAATTATACCACGTAAAAATTCGTCCAAATGCGTCCTTTTGCGTCATAACTATGCGGTTATTGTTTAGAATGCATGTTTTTATTTTAAAAAAACTTCTTTAAATATCTTACATATTGTGGTCCTATTAATGTTTTGAATATATAAATATTCAATATATTGCTATCCTATGAATGTTTTCCAATATATATTTATGTATTTTAATTAACTATTTTATCTTTTTTTTTTGCTTTTAACTTCTCATGGCCTGTTTATTTTTTTTTTTCTATTAGCCTGTATTTCCGATTAATAAATCTCTTACCAGGCTTCTCAATAGTTTTTCCTGTAATAAAATTTGGCACATTAGTTTTATTTACCACCAAAACAATAACTAAATTCCTGCTTTCAGAGTAATATTCATTCATCACTGATTTCAAATTCTGGACATACCTATGGGCCACTTGATTTGATACTTGCTCGTCGTAGCATTGGAGTCCTGATACTTCAGAGGATGGACGTTGGCGAGGTACAAGTCGGACAGATTAATGACTCTTTCTTCCTTTTTACGTTCGTGCATAAATTTTAAGATCATCCTGGAATCATCATTCGCTAATAAAACAAAGATTAATCAGAATTTGATCAAATAAAAATAAGCAATGAAAATAAAAGAAAATAAATAACAGGAAAATCAGGGTATATAACTTATCATTATAGCTACATTTTCTTTTAAAACCTAACGGTTTTCCTAAAATTTTTATATCATTCTTATATTTTGAATCATTTAAATTGTAATTTAGTTGTTTTTAGCACCTAAGAGAATGGAATTAGAAGAGGAGAAAGGATTTAAAAACAGGTGTCTCAATAACTTTGTGGAAATCCACAAGCTGTTGTGATAGCTGTTATTTTTGATTTGCTGTTATTTTGGAAAAGAGGAATAAGGATTTCTCCCAAAGGATGAATAAACTTACTTGCAGGAATAAATAAATAATTTTATCCGTTTATTCCGATTTATGACAATTGCCTTTCAATATAAAATAAAAATTATCAGAATAATTTATGGCTTTTCTCCAAACAATTGGCACACAAAATATCAGATTTTCTGGTTTTCATTATATCCGGCATCACATTTTCTTATAAAGAGATACTGTAATATTTGAAAACAAAAGAAGATACCTTCATTATTTTAAGACAAAACATTTGACAAAAAATGGCAATATTATTGTCTCTTCAGCGAAACTGAAATAATAATTATGAAGGAATTTTTTCTAGCATAGAATTCAATTGCTTTATTACATCACAAATTAATATTCTTCAAAAGATTCGACAATTTGTTTCTTGCCATATTTGTTTAATGCCCACCATTCGATTCCTGGCATCTTCCTTTTCAAATAAATAGAAATTAGCTCTGTAGTTTCTCTCCAGCACTCACGGTATTAGTACTTCTAGGCCATAACTTTCTCGCATAATCTCTAATAAAGGTGTTATATTGGAATATAAGTTGGATGGCATTGTCTAAAATAGTTTTAGCGAGAATTTTACATTTTTACTGAATCTATCGTGCCATTCTTGGCGAATATTTTATCGAATAATTCTTAGTAAGCTATTAATGTTATTCGGAAATTGAATTTGATTTCCAACCAAATTCCAAACCAATTTAAACAAAAAAAATTAACACAAAACTAGAGTTATAATCATAAAATTATGTACAATTTTTCAAAAATTTAATTCTCTTTTTTTTTAGTGATATTGTTTTCATTTTTCTGAAGAAAAAAAACTGATCGGCAAATAGTCTACACATTGTTAAATTTGGCACACCATTTCCTAATTGTCAACAACATGGATACTTACTGTATTTGCCGGCGTGTTGGCACAGAGGTAGTGTGTGTTCTTGGGGTCCCGGGTTCGAGTTCTGGTCAGGGCAGGGTTGTTCTTCTATGTACTATCTATGAGGTGTGTGAATGACCCCCCCCCTGTAAATAGGGCAAGTGCAAATGAATGCGATGAGAGTGTAGCTAAGACGTAATCTATGCCCTTCTTGGCTCTACTTGAAACAAGGGACGCACCCTCGGCTTAAAAGAGATGACTGCCTCAGCGGGATTGTCCGTGGCAAGGGACATTAGTAACAACAACATAAAATTTATGCGTCAAATTTCATACCCTCTAGCTCTCTTTAATTTGCAGTTATTGTGTTAACTGGAATTCGAAAGACGAAGTGACATACTTCCTCTGACTGGATTTTGCTCAGAATTCGATAGAAATCTAAAATTTGGGGTTTAAATATCTTTTACCAAATTTCAGTAGTCCAGCTCAAAGCCTTTTTAAGTTATCTCTTTTACAACGGACGAATAGTCTCCGAAAAATACGTTGCTCGAACTCAAAAAAGTCTAAGACGCGGAGATTCGTCAAAATCTTGACTTAGAATTTATGCTTCCTCTGTTCTTCGTATACGAGAAAGTAAAATAAAAATAAATACATAAATGTCAACTTTTTTCATAACGATAAATTTTAATTTGATCCATCACACATGGTTCCCGTTAGCCTAAATTTTCCAAATTGTTATTCATTTAGGTTCACACAGATAGAGTTTGTGTGTATTCTGATGTTATTTCACTCTTTACGTATTATTAAGCGCATGTATATCTAAAAAAACACTCACAATGGCCTACAATTAATTTTAAAAATATTTAACGCTTATTGTTCGCATTAAGTTCTGATATAGTGAAATTTCAAATTCTTAATGGTTTTAAATGCTTCTATACTTTTCCATCCCATAATCTTTTTCTTTTAATAATGAAAATGTAGTGACGGTTTTATTTTGATTGAAAATCGTTTTCATATTATTATAACCGAGAACATGTGTTTTGCACTGATTTTATGGAGTAATAAAATATGATTCTATCTGTTTTTTCAATGTAAACATGTTGACAAATCATGGTTTATTGACTTTTCAGTAATTGTAGAAAGAAAGGTGTTTTTCCTTACTTTCAAAAGATTTATGTTTGTTTCCCGAGGCAAAATACTGACAGAAAAATAAGATTTTAACAACAAAAAGTTTCCGAACTCAGAAATCATTTTTTAAATAAAAAAATAGTCAAAGATAGTGAATGAAACCGTGAAGTTAGAGGAGGGTGGGAGGTCTTTATTTGCACTAAAGCTCCTAACCGTATTTGATCTAATCCAATTGAGGGAATGTTCTCTTATCAGCACTACTATAAAATGTCACGTTTTCTGCTTCTTAGTAACACAAAAAGAGAATTTTGAAGTTTTATTTTCATCGATTATATCCAAAATTTCATACAGAAAAATAATTTGCAATGGCAAGTTCAGTCCCCTTTTAAAGTAACATTACACTAGGGCTATTTAGGGGTCAACCTTATAATTTTGAACAGCGGTCAGATGACGAGGACAAAATCTGGCCTGACATTTCCAAGTTTCTTCCCCATACCAACAGGAGGAAACCACGGATTTAATGTGCACCAGACTCGCTTACATGAGGGTTCTTCGGTAGAATCGAGTTTTGGACATGAAACACTTCGATTCCGAAAAATAGTCATTACCGTCCAACCTTTCACCATGACCCTCATCATGGAAATTCCAGCTGCTTAATTCAACCCATCTAGCTATTTTAGCATTAAAATGTCGCATTTACATGGACGTGGCTGGAGGAATAGATTTCTTATAGTTATATTACGAATAAATATGTTGCTTTGGAATAAATATGTTATATATGGTATTTTGGTATAAAGGACTCCATGCCATTATTTCATTGTATTTGTTGAACTATCATATTCAGAGATCGACATATAGACAAACAGAATTTTCGAACTAGGGTATGTTTGAAAAGTGGGGAATCATTATTTTTTGAAGAATATATATTTTTTATTTTATATTTTGTATAAGTAACGAGCAAGCAGAGAGAACTTGAGTTCGAATTCAGTTCTATGGTTTCTTCACTAGCCTCCATGATTCTGGACTAGAATCTCTGTTTCTGGCATAGAACCCGGGGGATAGCATTTGAGAATCACCACTATGCATCCTATTTCAATAACAGATTATATATTCTTCCATTTTATTTCCCTTCGAAGTGGTGGTCGTTTTATTTGTTTTTCTATCACTAAAATATTTTTAAAATATTATATTTCTCGCTATTTTTTCGCTGCCGAAATACTGTTTACGTTCAGAGCAAAGGAGTACGCTTCTGGTATCGAATCTGGATGCTCATTTTTTTAAATCTTATTTTTAATCTGTACACCTTACAAAGGCACAAATCTTTGGAAGAACAAACTGAAGTGATTTGACTGAACGAAGGCAAGCTTATAAAAAATAATTCCATTGAGTGGGATCTTTTTCTTTTAATGTTCTACACATAACTTGGACGAGAGTCTGTGTGTCTTTTATTTAAATACCGTTTATATCCCTGGTTATTACAGCTAGCGAATTTGAGCTATAACTTTGTACTAGCCAAGTTTCCTGATGCTTTGCTATCATTTAAGGAAAAGAAATCCATCCACTTTCATTTCAACTTTGCGATAATGATTGGGTAAGTTATTTTGTTTGTTCGTACTAATTTTAATTCGATGATACATTTTAGAAAATAAATTTTTATTGTTGGATTAAAGGCTGGATTAATTTTTATTCAAAAAGGTTTTATTGTTTAGTAACGTATTAAACTTTGTTATTAAATAATCTAACTAATGTAGAACCTCTATGATCCATTGATAATTTCCTTTTGAATCTTGAATTTTTTTCATTGACTTAAAATTAAAGTAGTATTTAATCTGAATTTTCATTCATTATAATGTCTAAAACTAAATATTAAAAAATAGTTTTTTATTAATTAACGTAGCTTTAGTTGCAGATTCATTCATTCTACAACTCTAAGCAATGTATATTACGAAATAACTTCTTTCTAAATGATCAGTTTAATATCTTGTTTGATTAGCAAGGAAATAATTCTTTCCGTTTGAACCGTTATGTGAATTGTTATTTTAAAAATTGCTTAAAACAAGGAACGAAATTCATGGAAAAATTAATCTTTGTTGTTTTCTTTACTACAAAATATTTAATCTAGATATATAATAAATATATATTTAATAATTTGGGCTCCATTTATTTGAAATTTACTTTTAAAAACCTAAATGGTGAAAAATGACAGAATATTTGATATTCCTTTAAGTTAAAGTTAATAATACTTTGAATTATGTAATTTTTATTAAATAAATTAATGTATATAAACCGTCTAGTTTTAAGATTTTATAAATAAAAAAATATTTTTTACTAATTTATGTGATAACTAGGTTAAAAAAGTTTTAATCAGTATGCCTAGCTGGAAATGAGTCGCTACTGCGTAGCTTTCGAACTTCTTATCTTCCGCCATCAAAAATGGATATTTTTATGGCCTGGGTGAGAGCATATTAGACTTTCAGGGAATTGGGGGGAAAATTTCACGAATTCACCCTTACGAGTAGATATTTGCTGCGTTATCCAGACAACACCTTGCACACTTCATATTATAATTCTTTTTATTTACCAAAATATTTTACTTAAAAGCCAAATATACTCTCTAAGGTAGCTTTTGTCTTTTGCCTTTAAAAAAATTTATATATTGCAATGTTTACTTTGGGAGTTAACACAATCTTTGTCAATAATCTTTACTAAATAATAATCTTAGCCATCAAAATTAATATTGGTTTCATTTATCGAATATATGTCATATTTATTCTTCATTTTGCAATCAATCTGAACCAATATCCAGAATTCAATTTCTTTCGGATGAATCAATTTTTTGTTACGGCATAAGCTTCGAATCAGAAATGTCCTTCTGTAATTATTTCTTACAATAAATAGATGTTGCAGAAATGTAAATGAATTGTGCGTTTTTTTAGTCAATATATTTATTCAGCAGATTGTATAAATTCATTTTCTTCATGGATATTGTTTCAAACAAAATATTTATATTAACATAGTCAAGACTCTATTTTTTGGAATAAAAAATATCTTGAAATATATTTGCATTTTCTTGCTAAACGTAAATGTGTTCTTTCTAAAAAAGTACAAATCTGATTTGCGATTTCACCTACAATGTTTTAAAAGATGTGTCTGAATCTTCTCAACATGAACAAAATATTAACTACTGAATTGAGATGATTGACATTTCATTTTTATAAAAAGTTAAATTTATATTTCTTAACTGGGTGCTTTTTGATTGTATTTATAATTTTTTGCATAAAAATATTTCTTTCTCTAATATAAATTTTATGTTATGCATTGAAACTGGAATTATGAAAATACTAGCTTTTTGAAAGAATTTCAATGCGTAGATTTTTTAAAGCTCTATACATTATTTTGTCAGAAATTTGATTTTGATAGATTTACCCAATTATTTATGTATTAAAATTAGTTTCAGCTTGAATCTGCGCTAAAATATATTAAAGCGTATTAACTAACATCCGAAATATAGATCATGTGTTGGTATTTGTGAATAGTAGGAAGTATATGCAATCTTTCTATTGGAAATATCTTTCAATAAACGTCAAGTTTGTTTGAAATATTGAAACGTCTTTCAATAACCGTCTGAGTTTGATGAGGAAATTGATTCCCATTGTGTTGTGTATGGAATAGTAATGAAACCTTTTTTTTAACCGTTCAGTGGGGAAAAAAAATCTATGAACTGAAATTTTCGTTTTTAAAATCTAATTCAATCTTACTATGAATTAAAACTTTCATTCTTATTATCGACTTGGTATGAAACATCAAGCAAAATATGAATAGTATTTAAAAGTGAAGAAACTTCGATGGGATTTTAAGAAAATATTTTTTTTAAATTATTTGGACAAACATTTAAATTTTTTTCCGGCTTTGAAATATTTTTCTTGATTAAAATTAATTTGATATCGACATTTTTAATAGTGTTTTTTGATTTTAAGTCATTCAAGAAATCTTAATATTCATCTTGAAGCTTCATTACCCCAACGTACCTTTTTAAATGCAATGTTAAATTAACTGAATAGCAGAATTCGATATGCAGAATGCAATTGATTCATTAACATTAATTGAAAGCAAGCATATTGCACATCTAGTTCTAACGGGTTCATGCATAGTTAAAAATAAATACATATATTGTGGCGTCTAATGGGAAGGTAAAGGGATGTAAAGCATGTTTACATAAAATCAACTATTGTAAGACCCCACCTGCTTAAATAAGATCAAGTGATACTAACGAGACAGTTACAAATAAGTTCAAATGAAGCGTGATGGTCACGCTTCATTTGAACTGATGATGTTTCACGTGATGTTTCTGTTCTTGGCTTGGCCTTCCATTGCTCGCAATAGTTGAGCTTGTGTGAACGCTGCTTAAAAGGCCATGCTTACCTCAAGATCGCGTGACTCAAATGAGACAATAGCAAGAAGTTCTCACCGGAGCAACTATTTTCCACTGTCCCATAACTGTCTTTTGATCTTCTTGAAATAAGCATGGTTTTCTCTTGCATGCAATAGATGGTCTCATGCGAACTCTGCTTAACAGCTGAAGGACTTGTGAAGGATTTCCCTTATAGGAAAAGTGAAAAATAAATATTTTCACTTAACTTGGTATTTTTCAACAGATTAAAATACTAATTTAAAGTTTACTGTATTCTTGATTTGTGTTTTAGTATCTGAAATTGCATTTATTTAGACAATTTGTTTCATATTGTACCAACCGAAGCTCTATTAGCAAAATTCCTGGTTCTCTTATTTATCAAGATCTCGCGATAAAACAAATGACTGGGGTAGTTTGATCTTATGATTACCTACATTTTAAATATTCATTTAAATACGGTGTTCTTTCAGAACAAGAATATTTCGAGTATCACCTGTCTTGAGACATTAGAAAGTTTTCTGATTACTTGTCGCTTTATAATAATCTGTTTGGAACTTGCAATTCCGTTCCTGATATATAATTCTTAATATCCATTTTCTTTTTCAGCTATGTTACTCCACCGAAAATGTGAGAAGAATCTAAGTTCTGTTCTTCTGCTTCAGCGTTTTTTAAACCATGAGATACTGCGTGTCATAAAAGTTCATTCTTCCCTGCTGTGAGTTCAGAATACAAAATTGGATACAAGTGGATTGTTTGATGGCCAAATAAAGCTGCTCGTTTATCATCAATGTAACAGAAAATTTCATGAATGTCTTCCTTCAATTTGGACTGGATCAAGTAAGACCATATAATTTTGTGACCTCTGCCGCTTAGAGCTTTATTTTGAATATCCCAAAATTATTTGAAATAAGGTAGAATTAATTCCGAATGCATTTATGCGAACATTTGCGTGTTTCAAAATAACTGAAATAATGGGCTGACGTTTGGAAAAAAATTTTTTATTCAATTTTAAAATGGATAGGTGGGAATATTCGTGGATAATGAATGAAGTCTTTTGCAGCTGATGCAGATATTTTTTCCTTTCTATTAAGAAAATCACTTCGTGAGTATTTAAAATGAGTGTTTCATTATTAGTTGCAGTTAAATGATTAAATTCATTTTCAGTTTTACAGGTCACAAGGTTTACTGATACTCCGCTAATTCATTTTTAATTCTATCCAAACCATTTCAGTTAAGTACTAAACAAATTTATGAAAGAATACTTCTATCTCGAATGTTCTATACGTTGCATGCACAATTCCCGGAGATTCTTATGGATTATAATTTTAATTAGTTGACCCTGGCATTTAATGCAAAATTTTAATTTAGTCTAAGGTATGCATATTCAGTATATGTAGTATTTCATACTTCCACCACAACTAAATAATTTATTTTCTAATGAACTGAATGTGTGAAGCATTCTCAGTAATTTCAACTGTTTAGATTTCATTTCCAATAAAGTGATCATATACGAAGCAAAAATAAACATTCGATTTATACTTTAGATATTCAAGATTACTCAAATGGTGAAGATTAATTTTTTTCAATGACGGTTTTGAATACTTAAATTAATATAAAGAAATAAGTGGAAAATGTGATATGTTTCAGGTGAATTTAATTAACAGATTGTAAAAGGGATTTAACAAACGTTAACTTCCTAAAACTTCTCACTCGTCATTTTTCTCGAATGATGAGGCAGGTAAATTCTGCCATCAAAATCTAAAATATTATACAAAAAAACTCAATTTCCAGAAATATTTTAACTTATGAAATACTTTGAGACAGTAATATTTTTCTGTTTTAATCACAAAACAATATTAATTTTTTTTTCATTAGTTACCGTCCGGCGTATTGTTGCGAACAAGTTTACTTAAAACTGCCAAACTAATATTTTACTAATATTGGGAAAGTCTGTCCAGATATCTATTTAACAGATCAAAATTTTTCAGATATAAAAAGTCTAAATAAAAAAACCCATAGATAGAATAATTCTGATATTTTAGATCTTTCTCTTGCAACCATTTGGATTTTGTAGACATTATTTCACTATAAATGGATAAAAAAATACTTGAATTTCGTGAATGTGGCGCAGGTTAGCTAAAGATGACTCTTGACACAAATTCAGCTAAACTAAAATGACTTCTACTAAACTAAAGTCTGGAAATAAGAGTCTAAATCACAGCATTATTTCATTTGATTCGAGCATCACTTTTTTCGCTTGTAAGATAATTATTTTTTAGGTCTTTATTTCAAAAGGATGTAAAAAAACCCTTTCTAGCATTTACTAGACAATTAAATATGCAAGTTTCAATTTTTAAGGATCTGAAAGTTTAAAATAAATGTCAGTGTCTCGGTGAAATGGACCATTTGTCACATTCATGCTACAATTTTGAAATATCAAAAATATAAATCATCTTTGAAAATTTAAACTTATCAATAAATTTATATTTTTTTCAGAATATCCTTTTCGTAGACAAAGCAGATGTTTGAATATTCTACATTTCATCAGTTAACAAAAAAATAGTGGAATTCATCCCGTTTCATCGTTTATTTTCTTTAAACAAATTGTCAGAAAATGAAGAAATTGTAAAATTTGTCCGATTAAATACAATGCGTAAAATTAATTATGCAGTTCCTATTCCTTAACATTAAATTTTCCGTCGTTACAATTCAGAAAAATGATGGAACCCAATTGATATGGAACATGTTCAGTGGGTCACAATAGTGAAAGGGGAGGGCTTGAAGTGAAAGAATTATGGGTAGTAAAACAATCTAAATATATAATAAACATCTGAATATCTAAAATCGAATAAACTATATTTTTAAAATCTAAAGTATTTTTTTTAAATTGAGGTATAAATAGAAAACGGAAATGCGTGGTGTCCGAACAGTTTATCGAATTCTTGGTTCACCCATGGGAATGAAAACTGTGTGGAGGTGGACATTGTAAGGATTTGGTTTATGGGTTTACGAGAATGTGAAGAGAAAGGATTTGCGAAGACCTGGTTCAGAATGCGAATTGAGGAAATGTGATGAGTTTTTCGGAATCGGGATTGTGTGGATTTGCGAGGACTGTGGGTTTGTCGGAATGGGAAATGTGTGGATGTGTGCAAAGACCTGCCTGTTCGTCGGAATTGGAAATGTGGGTATGTGCGGAGAGATGACATTTAGTCGGAATGGGAAGTATCTGGATGTGTGGGAAAGGATGTCGGAATGGGAAATGTGTGGATGTGTGCAGAGAGCGTGCAATTTTTGTCGGAATGGGAAATGTGTGGATGTGTTACGAGACCTGACGGTTTGTTGGAATGGGAAATGCGTGGATGTGGGCAGAGGGTCGACGGTTTGTTGGAATGGGAAATGTGTGGATGTGTGCAGTTTTTGTCGGAATGGGAAATGCGAGGATGTGTGCAGAGAGCGTGTAGTTTTTGTCGGAAAGGGAAACGTGTGGATGTGTTACGAGAGCCGACGGTTTTTGTTGGAATGGGAAATGTATGGATGTGTTACGAGTGCCGACGGTTTTTGTCGGAATGGGAAATATTTCGAAATTGAAATCTTGAAATGCATTTGGATACAGTGTACCGAATGAACCCTTCTGCAATTTTTATATCTCTGAAAATTATATGTAGTAAATATTATTTGCGAGCAACTAACATAAAATGGAACTTTCCATTCCACAAATATATGTGTTCAGTTGCAATCCTGAATATAATCGTCGACTAATGTTACACTATATACGAACTTATTTAGATATTTATTGTCAACGCAACGGAAAACCCATTCTAGTATTGCGGTCTTACTCCATGTTATTAATAGAGAATTCGCTATAAGCGTTCCTCTTTGTTTGGAGTGTTGAAGTTTTAAAGTAATGCATGAAAAGTATGCGAGGAATATTCAAAAACCAGCTTGTGGGACTCTTAATCAATCTTTCCGAAAGTACAGGATTAAGAAAAGGATAAAATACTATTCGCGCCTTAGCCGATTTAGAATTATAAATTTGCGTTGTCGGTTTATGGCTATGCAGGGTTTTCACATCGAGAGACATTACCAACATACCCATTTCAGTTTCTAAGAAAACATTTAAATAACACGAGTGCAGAAACAATGTATAACTCTACCTTTTATGCCAAATGGAACAAAATTCTTCAAATATATCCCTTCTCTAAGGTGCTTGTTTTGAAATGTATATATATGTATAGAAATTTGATAAGAGATTTTCATTTTTGATTCGTATTTTTTTGTTTAAAAACTGCTACATGGATGTAACAAAAGGTTTGTTGCACTGAAATTGTTACATTTATTTTTAACTTTTGAATCCTTAAAATTGAACTGATGTATATTGAATTGTTTGGTAAATGCTGGAAAGTTTCTTTCATTTCCTTATTTCGTTTTTTTTTTAATTTCTTGTAATACTGAGATTTAAAATTAGTAATTTTTTACCAACCTCCCACACGTTATTTCTTGCACACAAGATAAAGCAGATGAAGATTCTTCAAGAATTTCTTTATCACAAAACGAATACATATTTTTTTAATTTCAAAACAAAGTTTATTTAAGGAAGAGGAGTCAAGAGTCGTTAAACCAACTGATAGCCTATAATTTCTTTTCACCATTTTTAGAATGAAGCATAAATGGAAATGTTTACTGAATGTGTTTGAATAGTGTTAATAAAATTTTTAAGAAAACTTCTACAAATACGGAATTTTTAGCAGTGAAAAAGAATAAAATGAAACATTCGACAGGATTTGATTTTTTTTGTCAATTGGTCCCCTTGCTTAAACAAAGGAAAACGGCTTGACAGGTATTATACTCTGAATTTATTTAATAGATTTTCAATTTCATATGGTCTTATAGTGTTGGATATAAGATCCAAAAATAAAATTACTAATTTGAATTGAAAGATAATACAATCCATTAAATTTTTCAAAATTTATGGAGCCGGTTTTATTGAACTGAAGGATAAATATTGAGATTATTTTAAGAACTGGAATGCTTTACGGATTAATAATTTACGTAGTAATTTTAATGATTTCTCCCAATATTTCCATAAACAGTTGTTTTGATTCATCGCAAATGTTTTAAATTCATTATGACAATGTGCAAGTTATTTTGAATAAGAAAATTTAACATTCAGTAGAAAGCCCAGTTCTTCCAATATTCCAAGATTGTGTGGTCTTGCTTGATGTAACCGAAGAAAATGTATGAACTTTCCTTGTGGCATTGGAGATGTCTAAACAATATGAATAATTGATACGAAATCGAGTTTTCGAGTCAAAATGAAATTGCAAACTCAAGCTGCAACTACTATCAATCTTCAACTAGATGTGGAGGTATGTATACCAATTTTATAATCGATTGTTGCCTTCTAATATTTCCCCGAATTTGTATATGTAAATTATATCTGTATAGTAATGCAAGAATTGAGTTTTTGACTCCTTAATATCTTGCAAATAAGCACACAGATAGCCTTTTCATGATATGCAATACATTTTGCATATCATCTTTAATAGTATGTATATTTTCCAGACACATTATAAGAAAAATAAGCAGTTGTTTGATAATGCTATGTAAGAAATGAGTTTTATGACGGAAGACGAATGTGGTTTAACATTGACCATTCCTTATTTATTCAAGAAATTGCTATGGATTTGGGCTGCAGTTAAATACTGCCATGGATTCTTAACTTGCATTCGAAAACATGGTAATATCCTCAAAATAAAGTTTTATAGCTTCAAATTCAGATTCCAATCGAATTAATTTAGAAATATAAAATTTATATAGATTTAAACCGAGTATTTCGAAGTTTTATTAAACATTCTCTTTTGGGGAAAAATCCATTTTACTGGTTTAGAATGCAAAGAATAATTTAAATGGGTGCATAACTTTTAATTTTTGTATCAACCTTCGGGATTTTGGAATGATTTAATAAGTGGGAGAAGTAGCTTGACGCAAAAATGGGGCATTATTACTTAAAGCTCACACGCTACCAGAAATATAATAGAATATTATTAAGACATAAAATTCCTAACAATTTGAAGCACTTCCCACGATTTGTAAGAAATCCTAATTTGAAGTGTAGAAAATTCAATGATTCTAAATTTTGTAAATAGATTGTCAAATATATTTTATGCTTTTTTTTAATATTTATTTTCAATAAATGTAAAAATCATAATAAACTCGCATAGGTCAAAATGCTAAAGAATAAAACAGGGTTTGAAAATTTTGGTTAGAAATACCAGTTGCTATAGTAGTTACTAAAAAAGAAAAGATTTAAACTTTGGAATTTATTAAAATATTGCATTAATTGTTCAATTATTAATTACATATGTAAGAAAAAGACCACGCCGCTTTTACGTTCTATAACTGTGAAACTTGGAATGTTATGAATTTCTTAAATGTTTTCTTTTGTAGGATTTTGGAATCAAACGAATTCTTCAACTGCAATTCTGTTGGTAATAAGCTGCTGGGTCCTTTCAAAGTCTGAAAGTAAAGTTCCTTAGATGAGTAATGAAGACTCCTCACTTTACGACTTCTACAGATAAATGTGAATGGGGCTCATTTGTCTGGAATTGCAGATTTTGGATCCGTACAATAAAGAAGGAAGCTATCTGTATGGAGAATATAACGATGCCATTTTCCATTTATAATGTGTCTCCATTTCCATTACATGCTCATCTACTGCCGATACTAACTATCTTGGAAGTATTTTCCATGGGTTTTTAAACTGCTGGCAGTTTTAAAAAAAAGGTAAGTGCTAGAATAATAATTCCAGTTAGTGTTTTTGAAGAATTTCAATCCAGTTGTATTGTATTGTATGCTATTTGACAATCATCTTTTTTTGTAAGAAATAAATTGATAGCAGCAATAATTCCCACACATTCCAAATGCTAACTTATCCATTGAAAGGTTCCATACTAAGCATAGTAGCATCTTAATTATGAAAAAAATTGTTTTCTTGTGCTTACTAAAAGGCTTATAGCAAATTATTTGATTTTTTTAAGAGAAAAGGGACTAAATTAATTGGTGTATAGGCACATATTTTACAGCTCAAAAGACAAATAGGCAATTACTCAAAAGCCCTAGTTAGAATAAAAAAATATTAGTCTAAAGTAAAAAATATATTTAGATTCAATTTAAAGTCATGAAGTGATGCCTGTCTAATTTTATTTTGGATTTTATTATATGGAAGCAAAAAAACATTGCACAGGTTAAAGCAGCCTACAGATGGATAAAATACATAATTGTCTTTGCCCCGTTAGATTTGACATTTACAAACCGCTAACTCAAACTGATATGAGCCTTCTTAATATTCGGATTTTGAATTCTTTTTTTAGCTTTTAGTTAATGTTTTAAACTAATATTCTGAATCCCAGATCAAGAATTCAGGGATAATGTTTAAGGTATTTAAAGTTGCTTGCTGTGAAGATACACGAGTAGTTCACATTCTTATCTAGAAGATTCACCATATACTAAGTAATTTATTGTGACTGAAATTAAATGCTAAATTCTTCGGCTCACGTAAAAACTGGGGATTTACGACTAATACAGTTTTTTATTATTTTTTTAGGTCTTGCAATTCGATGATGGTTTTAAGTTCAGCCTTTTATTGAAGATTTCAAACTCAGCCCTTACCCAACATTTCCTTGATATCCGAAGTAAGACACAACATTAAAGACATCTATCGCTGCAGCTGTTGAATCACAGAAGTTATACAAAATTTTCAAACAAAAACAAGAGGAATTAAGATGCTTTGAGACGAGTCGAGAATAAAGGATTATTTGCATAATGGAAATCTTATCAGATGAAACATTTGTAAGTGCTCTTTATATATTTTGCAAATATACACTGTATATTGAATATCATTTGAAAGACAAATGATTAATTTTTCTTGGCCTTACTTTTAAAGAATTGTAGCAAGCTACGATCGCCTGATCATTTGCAAAGTAATGCTGTGCATACGGTTATTTCAGAGCGAAATCTTGGTTCTGAACTTTTGACTGGCAGAAATATTTTCAAATGTTTCAGCTAAAATTGTTGTTTAAATGCTTATCAATTTAATTAGAATATAAATATAATTTTGGAAAAAATGTAGCTTGCTCACGGAACATTCAGAAAAAGATACAAATCTGTTCTAAAATGTGATAGCAGGGGTCTTATCTCACGCAAGTGAATTGGATACGCAAATTGTCATGGCTGAATAAATTGAATCTATAAATGCTAAATAGCAAACTTCCTGTTTATGAAATTCAATATTTCCATGGAAGAGGAATTTACAAGTTTTTTGGAGCTTCCGCCTCGTTCCCGAGGACCTTGCGGTTAAAGTGCTCTGTACTATGGAGTTTTGAAGAATACCAGTCCTTCATTTCAGGGTCTCGTACAGAAGGCTTGGAGTGTAGATGAGGGCTCTTGGCCAATGAGGACGCTTCGTCTAGGTGGCGAAGGTGCATCCTTAGAGTGTCGTGTGTAGGCCGGAGAGGAGTGTAGGTTTTTTTTTTTTGTGCTTAGCTCCTCAATGCTGCTTCTAATATATTGTTTCCTGTTGGCCAGTCTGAGATTGTCTATTGTAGGCCCCAAGAAAGATAACATATGGTTGCAGTTACAAGAGTATGATAATGCAACTCCTTATCCTCCAACGATTATGGAATTCTAAAGCTGTTTGCAGCTGTATTGGCTTCTACTGTTACGTTTTGATGCCTATATTATCTGATCATCCAAATGCAATCAAGTTAGATTTGATCTATATTATATAGCACTTTTTTAAATGTTTTTAAGAGGATTTTGCTTTTATCTTTTCAAATGATTGACTGCCCTGTATAACTGGAAACTTCTTACCTTATTAAATTTGATTTTCTTGTACCTACATAACATTCTGCCGGTTATGATTCAATAGTTTTAAAAATGGAAATAATTGCCTCAAATACTTTTCTATATATAAAATGGAAAACTAAGATTTTTTTTTGAAAAGTTGTAATGAGTTTTTTTATGAATGAAATTCATGTATTTTAACTTTTTAGATTCTTGTATAGAATGAAATCTGCTGGGTATTTTCATAATTGTTGCCAATTACTATAAACAAATAACTGCTGAATAATTTGTTGACTATTGTATCTCCAAGATTTTTATTGTCTTAAGTTCAAGGATGTTGCGATTCTGCTTTTGAGAAGGTGATTGTGTTATGTTTCCAATACTAATTCGGATTTTAGATTCACAAATATTTTCAAAGTTCACTTTGATTACGCTTATAAAATATTTGGTTCCTAGCGTTCAAAAACATAACTAGGATTATGTTATAAAATGAGCGAGGAAAGTAGAGCACTGAAACAACTGATTGTATTCTTGTTAGAAAAAACATTACTTTATCTTTAAATGACTTAATCGGAAATTCTTGTATTTTTGACCCGCAAAGACTAAGTTGTTGCCGATTATTAATCCAATGTTATAAGTATTTTAAACTTTTCCTCTGCGAGCAGAACAGATCCTGTATCCTCTGTAGATTTATAAGAATCTCCCTGTCTTCCTTACTCACGCGTAGACCGTTAGGATTGCACTCTTGTATCTGCTCTTGCTATGCGTAAGACTTCATTTGTGAATTTCCTGCTACGAAACTTTCACAGCCAGCTTATTTAAAAGGTGGCTGTCAGAAAATCACTATTTCCTAGTTGAAAAATTTATATACAAATTGTACGTGTTATAATGTATTGATTCACTGTGTCCTCTCTTATATATACTGATCCCAATATTCATCGTCCGACGTTTGTTTCATTAATATTGTCTACAAACGAACATGCCAGGCAGCGTTGAATCAAAATGATTTGCACTATGCTAATAACATGAAAGAATTCATCTGCATGTTTTTTTATTTAAATTTTAAAAAAACTGACGATGGAATAGGAAACTAAATTGGCCAGTTAATTATAAAAACGGCCCTTGATTTAATTCGCCTAAATTGGTCAGATGCTTGATGATGCATCAACATTTTAATGATGAGATAAGAATAAGCAATTAAATTGATGTAGAGGAATAATCAAGGTCTTAACAAATAGCAATTGCATCTGTGCTAGAAAGATCTTGAGATTTTAAACTTTGGATTACAGCTTAAGGAAATTCAATGATAAATTGAAAGTTACGAAGATGCGAGACTTAAAGTGCCACATTAATTTACTTTTAACACTTTGCAAATTTCTGTAAACAGAAGTGTAATTGTTTATCTTTAATGTTACGACTTTAGTAATATAGTTCATAGCATTAAACTGTCAAGCAAATTATTGATTAGAAATTTTAAATGTTTTAAATTTTCCATACCTATCCGAATTACATTTATTTAGTGTAATTTTATTTTTGAAATGTATTTTTAGACTATTTAAATCTTCAAAATGTTCATTCATTGCATCCATTGTAAACCAATTTTGTTAATTTAGACATTTAACTAATTCTTAAAAGATTAATTTTTGTATTTTGGCCTCGCGGTTTGTTTAGGAAGATCCTGATTGGTTCGGCCGGCCAACCAATCGGGAATCAATTTGAGAAGCATTATTGGATCATCATGTCTGATCAACATGGTGATCGATATGCTACAAAAGAGATTGCAATTCTCGAACGCGATCAAGAGGGAAAATTGTATAAATGATATTTTATAACCTTTTCCAGAAAATTTAATAAATGGATGCAGTGAATGACAAAGGCATACAGATTTCATTTAAGTTATTTTTCATTTTTAACATCTGATATTTGTTAAAATGTCATTTTACAATTAATTTCATCATCTGAAGTTTCTTGAGTATTAAAAATTTGTTCAAGCATCTTAATGGCAGTATGTTCAGTACCATAGTTAAGAGTGACCAAGTAACTTGATTCTCCTTAGATATGTTGACTGCTAAGGATATTTTAAAATAAAATGTTTAAAGTGATTAGGTAAAGAAATTTAATGTATATTAGGTAATTAAGCGTCAAATGTTAATTAAGTAAGAAATAAATGAAATGTTTACTATTATAATATTTTTAAAAAATTAACTTGAATGTTTTTTAAATAAATTTTGAGGGTGGTTCACTTCCAGATTGTATCCAGTTATGTTATCAAATATGCATTCATTTGCTCATGACATGTACTTGATGATAAAATTGAATTATTTTATGTTAATTTTAGTCTTTAAAGCATCTATTCATAGGTTTAGCTAATTTACTGGGCATTAATTTTTTGCCATTACATAATCTTCCTATAAATACAAATGTTTAGATATGTGTTGTGAAAATAGTAAGTTTATTTAGAAGAAAAAGAATGATTTGCATTATGGTAAATATTTTTATAATATGTCTTACCTTTTGTAAAGTCCAATTTGGACTAATTATGTACTTTCAATAGTAGCCTCTGATTTAAGTATTAAATTTTAGTGACCTAGAAACTTGTGAGCCGGTAGAATAATAGATCAAGTAGAATCAAACACATTACTTTAGTTTCTCTTGATTACTTGTAATTGCTAACAACGTAATATGTCGAAAAAGGTTTGAAACACTAGATATTTTTTAAGATGCATTAAATTTGTAAATGCTTATTCAAATAGTTTATTTAATAAGTTTTTGTGGATGCATAAGATTTTTTGTGTCAAAACTCTTAATCATTTGAACCAGTGTTTCTGAAAATCTTATTGTCCTATTGTTTTAAAATCCGTTACCAAATATTCAAATATGCTGTCTATTGGATTTCTTTAAATGATTGTATTTTTATCTTACTTCAATTTCACTATTTGATTTCTTTTTTAATTGAAATGTGAAGGTATCTTGATATTAATTACCTGTATAGAATATTCGTTTCGAATTATATATGTATAGAATAGTTTCAAATTCTGTAATAACCTAAAAATGATGCTTCAATATCTGTACAATTAACTTGTAAATAAAGTATCGTAATTCAAAATTTTGTTGTATTTAATTTTTTATTGATCTGCAAGTTTTTTTTTTTACTACTGAAATTGAACCGATTGAAAAGTTGTCTTGCCTTTAAAACTATCCTAGAAAAATTTCTTAAATTTGTTCCGCTCAATATAATTTTTTTTCCGAATTGACATTGGAAATTTAATAATTACTGACACCTATACTGAACTCTTTTTAATCGGCGAATTTCAATCAAGTTTTTAGGATTGGCTCATTTTTCTTAAATATCTTTCTCCATTATAAAGGATCCGAAAGATGAATATCACCTGTAAATTTTTGAAATCAAGTTTACTCAGAATTCAATTTTTGTGAAATTCATTGCAAGGTACAGGATGTACAGCTCCAGATATGGTGCCATTGTCAAAAGCAAAATAATGCGATTGCTTGTAACTTCGAAGGCTGCGAGATTTAACTTGAATAATTTTTAAGATAATGTAATTTTTTTTCATTCATTGATTTGTGACTGCCATGGTCTTGAATTTATTGAAATTAAGATAAATTTAGTTCAAACTTGAGAACTTTAAAAGCATGAAAGATTATTCTAATCTCGTCTGTAAAATCAGTGTTACGAATGTATTTTTGCAGTTTAACCAATAAATCAAATTCTATTAAAGAACGTTAAATTTGCCCTTTTTTTTCACCAAACAATACGCACTTCAATACTTTTACTCATACTTTGTAAAATTTATATATTTTACGAATAAGACACTAGTTTGATTGAGATCTGACATGTTTCATTTGTTTGCCGTAATATTCTTCACTTAAAAACTGCTTGTAAATATATTAATAGTTTTAATCTAGCCTTAGAGATAGGAAGAGATATTATCGTTAAAACTTGCATTGCTTACGATTTTATGAAATTTAATCCAACTCTGGGTGGATGTCCTGGCTCTCGTCAAAGCGATAGATTCGAAAGAGGATTCAAGCATTTTTCGTGATAGGAAATGCCCATTATGAGGTCTCATTTCTACAATTAATCACTTTAACTTCACATTTTTAACATAAACATGCCAATAATATATTTCTTTTAATACGTCCATTTTAATAAGTTAGGAAAAATAAGTTTTATACATTTATTATGAAATTATTTGTTTAGCCACCTCAAATTTTCTCGCTTACTCAAATGAAAACATGACATTGGCGAAATATTGACCTTTGGCATGAATTTAACGTTTTTATTCATTCTATCGCGTGATCTTTGGTGACTTTTATGGCGATTAATTCTTGGCGTGCGATAAATAGCGTCCAAAAATGGAATCTGTTTTCAACGTGTTTTCCCCAATCGATTAATAGGCTTCGGTGGCATGGTGATACGGTTTCGGCTCATGACCCATAGGGTCTCAGATTTCAGGCTCGATTCCACCGGGTAACCGTCGTTTTTTTTTTTTTTTTTTTTTTTTTTTTTTTTTTTTTTTTTTTTTTT
>JAOUZG010013206.1:36291-46434 GCA_026289955.1 Argiope argentata
TTTTTTTTTTTTTTTTTTTTTTTTTTTTTTTTTTTTTTTTTTTTTTTAGTTATCGGCCGTCCAACCACATGAAATATTTGCTTTTTGTTACAGGATCCTTCAATCTAATGAGAAGGATTTTGTAAATTTCTTCATACCTGCCTCCATAAATGGAAGGGACAATAATTGTGAATCATTGAAGTTTCTTTAGGTTTTCGAAGCAAAAGAATGCATGCTATTTTCCATTAAGGAAAGGATAGTACTTACGAACCTATCTGGTAAAGGATACGAGCTTAATATTGCTTATTTATATTGCTATTATTTTAATGAATTGACTGATAATATAATTTGTTTTGGAAGTATGATTACTTTCAGATGAATTTGAAATAAACTGAAAGGAATGAAAAATGGGAAATAATAGCTCTACCTACATATGCATATTTCGAAGTGTCTGTATTATGAAGAAACGATTATGCGAAATTTGTTCGAAAATCTTTTGTAACATCGTAGACAGATAAGCTTCTTAAATCTTCCTTGCTTTAAAATTCTTTCTTTCCTTCCATATTTAGAAATTCATTGTTTACAAATATCACAAAAAAATTCAATACTTTATTAGAATTATTTAAATAATGTCTATAATGGTCCACCCAAAACTTTCTCGCATGGGTGGCATCCGTAAGATAACCTTACATAGTATTTGGTATGCAATAGGCGCGAAATATTGACATTTGGCATGAATTTAGCGGTTTCCCAGAAGCAATCATGCCATACTTAGTGAGTTTTATTTAAACATTAGGCCCTGGAATGTGATTAAGACTATCAGATAATCTAATTTGTGTTTTGTTTTCTCCAAACGATTAAAAAAATTGCATAAAACTGCATTTGTGGTCCCAAAATTACAAACCAAGTCAGATATATTTAATTCAATGAATGTTTGAGTTATCGCATATAAATCTTTCTACAATTGCAGATCAAGAGACATTGAATACATCCTGGATTTAGATTAAAATTCGACGGGTGTCTGCTTTAAAGATGTCAAATCACCAAGTTTTACTCATCTAGCTCTCTTCATTTTTTAGTTATCGTTTTAACGTATATTCGAACTGACAGTTTTTTTCGAGCAGAATTCGCTAAAAATTTGGCAATATACCAAATTTTTTATAAGCATCTTTATCACAGGCAGGAAAACATTTTCCAAAAATAGGGTTTTCTAATACAAGAGGATCTAAAACTAGGAGATTCGTTAAAATATCCAGTGAGAATTTTTTCATAATTACAATATCTCTAAACTTCGTATACGAGCAAGTAAGAATAATTTCTTCAATTCCGATGCATAAAAACCAGTGGCAGACAGAACTTCAAAAATGACCCTTTTTAATGCTTCAGGCAAATGCAATAAGAATCAATTTTCTAAATATCAATAATTTTTTCAAAATCTTTATGGAATGTAATAATTTTTTTTGTGATTTAATTGTACCCTAGTATAAAAGGTCTACATTCCTTATATTTATTATCAGAGTTTAAAATCAGTTTTCCAAACAGTGCCCACAGTTCTCATTTATTTTTATCATTTATAATTCTTTGCATTCAACTATCATTAGTTGCAATTCATGGATTTTTATATATATATATATTAATATCTATATATATATGAACACTTATATATACACTCTTTTATATAAATAATATACTAGCGTTCCCGCACCTGGCATTTCTCGGGTTATGGAATTAGTGGGGGATAACAGTGCTACGTGCACTTAGTTACGAAAATCTCCCATAATAATTACTTATTGTCTATAATTTTTTCTAATTTTGGGACGGTCCCGGGGTCCCTAGACTCCTTATATATATGCCCTTGTCCTTAACCGGTTCTTTTAAAGTATTTATTTTCATTATAAACGCAAGCCATCCACATTTTATTGTTATACCTATGTTTAAGCAAGAATACAGCATTTTCAGGGGTTCGGGTGCTAAAACGATAAGCTGCTTGATGAACTGACTCTGGAGAAAGCTACATAAAATTGGCCGTGTGAAAAACAGTCTCCTCTTAAATCGATCCCTGCTACTTTTAATTTCGGTCCTTTTGATTTATTAACGGTTATTGCAAAGCAAACTTTTACTGGAAACTGCTCTTCTAAATTCAAAAGGATAGTCCGACGGAATTAGTGGACTGCAGGGTATTAAAAACAACACTCCTCGAGCACATCCAGTAATTATAGTAGCTTCGACTACATACTTATTAAGTCTAGTCATTCGTAGTCTGGTGTCATTGCATAATTTAGGTGGACAAAGGTTTCGTAGTAGCATTACTAGTGTACCAACTTCCAGGTGAAGTATGTGAGGTGGAAAACCTGGAATGAATTCATAAGACGCGTAATTTTTGCAGGATTGTTTTCAAAATTGATCAGGGTGTGCCAAAGCAAGGACAAATTACACAAAAAAATTTATTCTCATTTTTATTTATTAATGGATTAGATTTGTAATGTTGAAGAGGAAAACCCAATAAATTCCAAAAAAAAATTTTAATGTGCAATTTTCTATCAGATTTTTTAAATCTTGCAAGTCCGATGTGGCAAGTGGGTCCCATGCCACATCGGACTTGAAGGCAACGAGAGAGCTGGCGCCCTGGATGCGGCGGCTACCGCTGATGAAGTTGGAAATGTCCTTACACTCACGTATACAGAGATCTCCTCAATTGAAAAGTGGAGACAAATAAGCTTTGGCGTGCTCCTCCGAATAACTCCTGGTACTTTAGAGATTGTGCTGGAGGGGCCCTTCAGACCCGGGGAGATAAAAAAAAACACAGTACAGTCCTCTTTCGATTCATCAGTGGACACATTAAAGATCTCACTTTTCACCTGGGACAAAAGTATTTCCCGAACTGTCAGTGGTGTAAGAGCGCTCCAGCTTCTCCCACTCACATTTTAAACTGTCTAAATTTTACAAAGCATGGCATACTCAAAGACTCGGTTCTATTTATGGACTTTTTGAAAATATTGGGCTTTGTGGAGATGGTCTAGCACAGCTGGATCATCTAGGATTAGTAACAACAGCAACAACCATTTTTTACCTGCCGCGCAACAACCATTGAAATCAAACGTGAATAAATTATGATTGCTGTTAGCTTCAAAATATCAAAGTAGCAGTTTCCAGTTTTAAATCAAGTGTTGTTATACTAGTTGCTATACTACCTCCAACAAAGAGTGCTTTATGTAAAATGAAAGCTTCATATTAATAAAGTTACTTCTTTAGTATTAAAAAAATATTTGCGATAATTTCAAATAAAAAAAGGTAATTACTCACTTCGTATGTACCGGCTTTTTTAAAGTTTTACTAATTTTTTTAAAGGCATTTGCTTTTCCGACGGTATTTATGTATGTTTCTCTCCTCATCTTAATAAAAATTACCATAGTATGGTTAAAGTTCCAAAGCCTTGTTGTCTTGAAAGTTTATTGTTATTTAGGGCTAATTTCACATGCTCACGCGCTCTCGTTGATGCGTGTGGACAATTAATAATCAAATATATTGATACAGAAAAAAGGAGAAAAAATATTTAAATATAAACATAACAACTATAGTGAAAAACATGGAATAAAAAAAAACTTCTGAAGTGGGAATTGAGTATATAAAGCATCAATCAAATCTCCTATGCAGGTATTAGTGCTACATTGAGCCAAAAATGTAAGTAAAAATTCCCTTATGAAATCATTTCATTTCCTGTTATGAATTTTTTGTTACAAGCATCCGAAATTAAAATTTTAATTGAAGCATAACTAATGTAAATTCAACTGGGATTGAGTCTTTTAAACACAATATTCCAAAGACTTTTTGATGAGCATATGAGTTGTATAAAGAAATGAATATTTTTTAGATTGTGAATAGAAATTTCTTTATGGATTATTTTAAACAGGGATAAAATGTTAAAGCACTACAGTTTGAATTAAGTAACTTCTTGACTCCAAACATAATCCATACTACTATTATAAATGTGAAAGTTTGAATGATTGGATGAATGATGTTAATCAATCATGCTACAGTGGAATAAATGAAATTTCGCGGAGATAGATTATAGTCTAGAATAGAACTTAGGCTACTAGTTATTCAAGTTAATTGAGTGGATGGTCTTTTATTAATTAAAAACTAACTTTCACGCCTAAAATCCTCATTTCCCGACCACCAAATGAGGTTAGGCTTAACAAGTTTTCGATCTGTTATTTCGAAAGACTCAGTTTATTTTCTTGGTGTTTGAAGCATTTAAAATTAAACTTTGTTTAATGAATCGATCTTTCTGATTCATTCTCAAGTACTTCTGAATTAAAGGTACCTTTCAGTTAGCCTAGCACAAGTGAAAATTGCCAAAAAATATGGCGTATTTTTTCATTATTTGGCGATTGGCATTATTTGGATCCAACCATTCTCCTTACTAAATGAATTTCTTTTAATGAGTCAGTAATTTTCTGAGTCTCGAAGCATAAACTTCTTTTGTGCCGACTAGTTTACCAGAAGATGGATAAATGTAACTCAGCACACAACTGGTAGTGTAAGAAATTTCAAATATAAGGCCGAAGGATTAAGTGTAAAGAAAAGTTAGGGAAACAAAAAAAATTAGATTAGATCGGCTTTTAATAATTGTTATATTTAACGAATTATCATTTTTCTTTCTCGTTTATTTTTATAATGTAAAAGCAATCTAAAGTTTCCAGCTATTTTTATTCAGCTTCCAGTTAACAAAATATTTAATAGACGCGAGTATATAACTTTTCTTTGATAAATTAGTAATGCATCGTAAATAAGCTATCCAAAAACTTTTTCTCTTTATATTGCTACTTAAAAGGTAACTTAAAAATTTATAATATAAGATTGCGATTAAATTTCTGTTTTAATATTAGCCAAAAAAAGAGTTGAAATTAAAATAATGAAAAATTTCATTCTATCAAAAGCAAATGTTTTAGGCAATTTTAAATTTTTCAAAATAAATAACAAACAAAAATATTCATAAGCCAAAAAGAAAAGCAAACTATAAAAAATATTTTTTTTATTTTCATTCATTTGAAAATTTATTGAAAGTACGATAATTTTAAGCATTATGACACTAAATTATAGGATTTAAGAAAACTAGCTTCAGTAATTAGAAAGCGTCTGCAATAAATCGCCAATTGCTAAAATGCATGAGTAAATGATTAGTATTGGGTCGCCCGTGGTAAAACACGTTGGAAAGCAAATTCGACCAAAAGAAGCCGAGGTGATCATTGAGTGTTATTTCACCGGGGGTCATATCCAATGTCGGGGGAGATCGCCTCCGATCTCGCCCCCAACCTCTCGCGTTCTGTGGGGCATTGTTTGAACACAGATTGGACGACTATCTTTTGCTGCTTGAGCATTATTTTTGCAAGATCATTGAGCTTTAGATATTGGGAATAGAAATTCATAAACCTGAACCTGCTCTCTTTTGAGGCAATTCCCATAGAAACTCCATAGAAAAGGCGAAGCAAGAATAAAATTCTAATATTAATCATTCATAGGATGCACTAATATGCATTAAACAGTAATATATATTAAAGTCTTTTTTATTTTAAAAACACTAGACTTGGTTTTTGTATTCATAATTTTTATAATGCTGTGAATTCAAAGATGACAGACTGCCTTGAAAAACATAGTTATGTTGCTCAAAGAAACTTTTGATTGCAATTTACTTTCCAAGCAGTGGGAGCTGAAATATCATGTACATTCTAGAATCTTATTAAAATAAATTGTAAAACATTTTTCATTCGATTGATTATTAGTTTAACTTTTTTCTGGAAAGATTTCGAGTTTTAACTCAGGACAGGAATTTTAGGTATAAAACTTGAACCGTTTAAGCATTCACTAAAAATGGTTACATGTAGTAAAATTCCTTGTTATTTTTCCTCCCCTAAGTAGTTTTCAATCAAAATTCTAGACATCCTTTTACAACTCATATGGAATAAGTAAAAATTGATACATTAAATCAGATATGCAATAATAAAGATGTGCAGATGTATTTAGAAAAGTTTATACTACACTTAATTATACATTTTGTAACTAAAGATAACTAGACAATGTTCACATTAAGAGTATTTATAGAATATTTAAAAAAAACTATGAATTCTTCAAAGATCTTTTTAAAATCATTGATAATCTGAAATGACATTTTTGATTTGATAACACTTATATTCTGAAGTTTTGTAGCATTTTTCTTTTTTCCCCGAATTCTTACTTTTTAAATTAGAATAAACATCTTTTTTTCAGACTTCTAGATTTCTTTTGGAGATATAATCATAAAACTGATCCAAAAGAGAATTAGAATTCCGAAAAACAAATAAAAATATATATCTGTATCGGAAGATGAGAAGCGTGGAGCTGCAATAAGTGTTTATTTATTCTTCTGCCCTCGACTTCCAGGATAGCAAGTTTATTTTACAATAAACATTGGCGAAAACACTTTCTTCTGATTAAACTTTTGTAAATTCTTACTAAAATTAATCCCTGTATATTTCTTAAAAAATAATTTATTTACTTAATAAAATTTTATATGCAATAGTTGAAATATATTTCTTACAAGATTCTTAGGAATTTTTTTCTTTCAAATTCTATCGTGTGTGTGTGTGTGTGTGTGTGTGTGTGTGTGTGTGTGTGTGTGTGTGTGTGTGTGTGTGTGTGTGTGTGTGTGTGTGTGTGTGTGTGTGTGTGTGTGTGTGTGTGTGTGTGTGTAACAAAAAGACAAGTAAGCAATTTTACAGATAAATAGAAAATTCTTTATTTTTATTTCAAACTTGAGTAGCATCTTAGCCGCCGCAGTTCAAACGAACTGCAACGTTGCCCAGGGAACACCGCGTGGAGGTGTGCTACTCTCGTTCCCCCCCCCCCCCCCCCCCACTCATCTTTACATCAAAGGTGTTTTTTTTTTTTTGACGACACCATTCAGAAGCTGACGGCAGATTTTCAAGGAGCGACTAGATGTTGACAGTAATTTTTGAGAAACCAAATGGTTACCGATGGCAATTTTTCTGAAGATGGTTTTCAAATTGCCTCTAGAAACTAAGGCCAATTTTAAGTAGCATCTGGTAATGAAGGAATTCTTTTGAGCTCCATCTGTATGTTGAAGGCATTCAAAAGTAGCATTTGGTTATTAAGTCATTCGTTTTAACTGCATCTGGATGTTGAAGGCAGTCAAAAGTAGCATTTGGTTATAAAGTCATTCATTTTAACTGCATCTGGATGTGAAATGCAGTCAGTGGCAGCACTGAACAATAGAGAAAGTCCTTTTAACTTCATGTAGATGTTGAAGAGGTCAAAAGTAGCAATTGGTTATAAAGTCATTCATTTTAACTGCATCTGGATGTAGAAGGCAGTCAGTCCAAAGTAGCATCTGGTAAAAAAGAAATTATTCACAATTACGCCTGGCACTCAGAGGTAGCATCTGATAATAAAAGTATTCTAAGTTCATCTGAATGCTTTAGGTAGTTAAAAGCAGCTTCTAATAACAAAAACATTCTTTTTAACTACGTCCGCATGTTGAAGACTGTAAACAATAGTATTTGATAGTAGAGTCTTTTTAAATGATTTTCGATTGTAAACGCAGTCGAAGGTGGCATCTCATAAAAGAGGCATTCTTTCTTACTGTATATGGATTGTAAAGGCAGTCAAAGGTAGATTTGGTAAAAGAGACAGTCCTTTTTACTGCATCTAGATGTTGAAGAGAGTCAAAAGTAGCATTTGGTAATAAAGTCATTCTTTTTAGCGGTACTTGGATGATGAAGGCTCAGTCAAAAGTAGCATCGATTGCTTCACTGCAGCTTTAATATTAGGCTGCATCCTGTCGCTCCCGGTGTTCTGCAGGTATGTTGAGAGCGAGGCAGAACTGATACACAGCGTACGATTCAACAACTGGTGTACCGATGGTAGCCAGCTGCGCAGGCAAATCTAATGCACGACACATTGCGTATATCATTGGTGATTTCACAACGGGAGGAGTTGCTTTCTGGACTTTAATTAACTCCAGTTCTACGGGCAACTCCAGTGCCTGGCAAAATCTATAGACGGCGTATGAGCGCACAGTGGCAACTCTAGGTGCATGCGGAGGAAATGGCATTTCCTCATTCAGACCCAAATCAGGATCAGAATCAATATCCAAAAACGTTGTTAGTAAGGGATTCAGGAAAAGTTTCATAACTTCCCAAATCGACAAGAGGACAAAAAGTCCAGCAAAGGCCGTAGCCTCGTCAAAAAGTTCCAAAAAGTCACTAAGCATTGCTCAGAAATTCAAAGAGACACAACTATCGGTTGCAAGAAGATAAATGAATTTTAGTACAAAGTAACAGTGTATGTATCCATTGTTTGTTTTATTATATTGTTTGAATACTATCAATTTGTTGAGAATTTGAACAGTGATTTCTTCTTGAAAACAATAGCAGAATTGACAGTCGAAATAATGTTGTTTAGTAACAATTGAAAGGCGGTAATTATTAGCTGTTTAAAAGTTTACTAATGATAAGTTAATGGAATTGTCGTAGGGACATAAAAGGTTTTTTTTATATCTTAATGAATTATACATAATTATAAATATTTATTGCGAATTTGATTTGCATTTAGTTTTTTTCTGGGCTGTTAAAATTAGTTCTACTGATTGACAAAGAATAAAAATTTAGAATATCCCTGTTTTGCTGATTACGTGGAGAATCGTAAATATTCACTCTTATTTTGTATACATTAAAGTGCGCTCAGATCTTTACGGTGTTCAGTAGTGAAAGAAAATAAAAAGGAACAAAAATGAAAAGTGATTGATAAATTGAAAAGTAACTAAAATTTTGTAAATTTTGATACATAATTTTGCATTTCTTTAGATTTTGTCTCTGTTTCTAATCTCCCATCTGGTCTGACTCCGTCACATCAGATCAATGAAGGCGTTCTTCCTCAAGTCCGATACCAGAAGTCAGCTGTCATAGATATCATTCCAGTCCTGTCCAGGACTGGGAAGGAAACATCTCATCTTTTACCTTTGTACCAATTGTGAGATTGGGGAATTAATCGATTTACCTTGTTTTCGGACTTAATTTTAGATTACAGTTTGTGATAAGTGAACTCTGAAGTATAAGTTGTAGGAATGTCAATTCCCTCCCTGCCTAGAGTGTCAGCAGATTCGTTTCCATAAATATTGACTTGGGACGGAATCCACCGACATTGTAACTAGTGTTCTTACCTTGTGTTGTAAATTAATAGGAAACAAAATCTCCTTATTTTCACATCGTAAGAGAAAATGAATGTTTCCATACAGATTTATGAATAGAATCAAATGTAGCTCACTACCATATGTAGTTCACTGACAAAGCGCTATTAATAAACAGGGTGGGCGAAAAATCCTTGAAACATTTCAGAAAATAATACATAAAATAGAAATTTCTAAAAAATAGCTCAATTTGTAGCCACTTCTTTAATAGAATGTTGTTTTTTTATGAACAGAAAATTTCGAACTGCTGCCAAATGAGGGCACCACAGAACCAAAAAAAAAAACCTAAAATGAAATATCCGCTTTTTCGAATGCCATTTCTTCGCTTTGTTTGCAAATTGCGTCCTTCTTAAAATGATTTCTCCCACTGGAAAGCACAACTGTGGTGGTTGGTTTTTTTAAAGCAAATCAATGATAAAAGTGCAACGTAACTTTGCTAGTTAAGAAACTGCTTTGTAAATTTAAGAAACCGCCTCCAAGTCGGAACAGCTTTTTGTCCTTTCATAAGAAATTTCAAGAAAATGGTAGTGTTCTGGATAAACCAAAAAGTGGTTGACCTTCAATTCTGGTGATAGCTATGCCGAAAGAAGCTTTTATTCATTCTCTTACGAAATCAACAGGACCAGCTTCCATAAAATTAGGAGTTGTCCGATCATCAATAAGGGATGGGCTCAATAAACGACTGCACTTTAAACCACACAAAATGCAACTCGTGCATCAAATAAAACCAAGTGATTTCCAAACCCTTTTAAACTTCGTTGCTGATAGGCTGCTTAGATTGATATTGATAATGATTTTTTACCAAGCATTATCTTTACGGACGAATAAACTTTTCAATTGTTACTAAGCACTACACTGGAATAAAGGGAACCTAAAATGCACCCTTTATAACTGAAGCGGTACGTGACAGTCCAAAAGTG
>JAOUZG010013206.1:46834-57113 GCA_026289955.1 Argiope argentata
ATTTCTTCACATATTATAAGCATTTGTTAAATATTACAACAAATTTCGCTCGCCAATGCTGATGAAAAAGAACGGTTGTCAACTTCTGACCAATTTATAAAAGTTTTTTAAGCATCATTACCATGGTTGTTTCCTATAAACAGGTCTCTATATTATTTAATTAAGGAAAAGTTACTTTTGTTTTCTTTTGAAAAAAAATTTGGAAAAAAAAACGTAAAATAACCACATTTTTGACATTTTAAAAAATAGGATTAAGAATAATGAACGATTTTTTCTTCGGACAAAGAAGTTGTTCACTTTATTACCTCTTTCACGATCAATATCTTCAAATTTTACGATATTTAAATTCATTCTAATATTCCAATATAAATTTTTTTGAATAAAGACCTCTTCATAAGTTAATATGCAGAAAAAAATGATATTTGACTTTACTTATTTCCATTTCGTATTCAAAACTTTTGAATTTATAATACAAAGTACTTCAATCTGAAAAGCAATTATTTTTTTAATATCGATATTAAAAATTCTAGAAATGATCCAATTTTATAGGTTATTAAAATATTCCAGTCAATTCTTTTGTTATTAATATAGTATAAGTAGGGAACGAAAAAAATTTCAAATAAAAATATGACTAGTATTTTCAACCAAGATAATGGCAATTTTCTTGCATTAAAATGGCAATCATAATGGCAAGCAATTAAATTTTTATCATAATGGGAATCAATAACTAGATATAAAATAGGCAACAGACTTTAATTGGTGCTACGCAGCTTTCTTGAGATATTAAGTCAACAAATATTGTCTACATTTAAAAAAAAATTTTGTCTCCTAAAATCCTTTTAATGTCTTGGAAAAGAATGCGGCATAAATTTTCTAAAATAGCCCCAAACAAAGAAAATATATATATTTTTAAATTTTGAGCATCAGTTTTTGTTCAGCTTTTCAATGTAAATATCAACGAGCAATTATTATAAGGAATCTTTAATATTTTTACAGAAAACATAGCCAAAAATCATTTACCGTCACTTACTAATTCATTATTTTGAAATTCAAAAGTGGTTATTGATAGAAGAAAAAATCCTGCGTTTCTATTTAAATTTGAAGTGAATACTACATTTATTGTTGAATTTATAATTCGGTTGCTATTATTCTTTATATATGACATTCACAAATTCTGCAATTGAATTCAATGCCCTTATTAATAATTTCCCAATCGACTTCTTAAGAATCTATTCATTTAAGAATATTGTTTGAAATGTTTCCATTATAAATTTTTTATTCAAATGAAAGTTCACAAAAGAAATATTTAAAAACTGAGCAGAAAGAAAAGTCTCCGAAAATTAAATTCGTGATCCATAAAAGATAAAAAGATACCGCATTAATGTTAAGTTTTTTTAATCGTTTTCGGCACGAAATAAAACTTTAGCCTTGAAATGCATGCAAACAAAGCATTCAATACATTGTACAGCAGCAATGAAGAGAAATCACTGAGAGATTGAAATCATTCTATGATTTAAAAAAAGTAGAGGCGAGAATTTAAAGCCACAGAACACTTTTGTAAATGTGTTCATTAAATAATACCACTTTACGGTATCAATCATTACAATTTGACATTTGGAGCATATTTGTCACTCTCATAACCATAAATTTGAATCCATTCTCCCACGAATGTATAAAATAGAAAAAGTTTTATTTTATGTCGGTTTGGATGTTGAGCAAAAACAAAACACAACTAGCTTCAAATCAAAACTCGCCTATCTATATCAAAAGTTCACCGTTCTCTGGTGAATTAGTTTTTCTATTGTTTGTAATAATCAAAACAATATGGAGTCCTGTAAAGGGATTTAGAATTTCAAAATCGGTATTGCTTCTAAATTCCTCCCAATTCATCTTCTTTGTGATCTGGTGCGTAATAGTAAAGAGAAGAAAGAAGATTGCCGTTTTAATGTATTGCTTGAAAATCCTATCACGAAATTTCAATGGACAAATCATCAAACCATGGATAACATTTACTACAATTGTTATTATAACTATTTATTTAATTGGTTCACTGGCAATCACACTGCCATTTAAAGAAAACTTTTGCCAAGAGATACTAAAATTCTACAGTTTCAGTCTTATCAATATATCTCTAGGTCCCAGCTGTAAGATCTGGTACATAGTGGGACCTTTTATTATTCTCCCTAAATATGTTTTTTGTTGTGTGATATGTATTTTTTACATAACCATCTGCCTTTTCTTTAGAAACCTTCTTATGGAACATTCGAAAGTCGATTTGAGGGAACAACAACTAAACTTTAAGGAATTCAGAATCTACTTTTTAAAGTACGAAGAGATTATTAAAGGTCTAAAAGAGTTTGAAAATGTTATGTCTCTACCAATTTTTTTCATTCTTATGAATGATTGCATAGAAATGTTTCTCGGTATCATGCATTTTAAGCCTTTTAAGGAATTCACAGTTGATGAGAAGACGCAAGCTTTATTTTGGATTAATTTGTTCAAATCTTTCAGGCCTCTGGTTTCTTTGTTGTGCGTCTGTCTAGTGGCTGCAAGCGTTGCTGGTGCAAGCAAAAATGCTAAAAACAATGAACAAGAAATTTTGAAATGTGTTCACACTTCGACATTGCTAGAAAAAACGGAACTCTTACTTTCCGTAAAAATGCACAAATCTCCAACTTTCGTTTTATCCGCTGGGCATATTTTTTATTTCACCAATAACCTATGCTTAGTAGTTATTGGTAATGTCTTGACTTATTCTCTGTTGTTATTCTATTAGTTATCTATTATTTATCCTCAAAACAAACTATTAAAAGTTACATGATCCCAGTGATAATCAAAAAGCCTCATAATGATGTTCATATTCATCTATTTATCACTTTTAACTTCAGCTGCTTATCGATTCCCTAATAATTCCTTCAGACTACTACTGCCAAGGTTAATTAAATTAAAATTCTTTGTTAGAACGATTAAATTTAATTTTTGTGTGAGTCTTTTGTTTAATTTATATATATGGCTTGGCTCGGGATAATAATACTTTCAATAATATTTTCTACGCAAAATTTAGTTTTCTATACAATATTGTAATATATATAAACACGTCTCAGGGCATGCATTGAAAATATGGAATTAAACATCTTTAGTACTGTTTCAAAGTTTTAACATTGCTCAACGAAGGAGTATTTATAAATTCCCTTATTTCAGAATCTAACTTTAAATTTTCAAACGAATTAATAATAACTGAAATACAAAATTGCTCGAAAATAAAACTGATACCACTCAAATCATAAAGTGTTCCCTTTTAAGATGATGTAAATATTTTACAAATGATTTCCTCTTACTCTTCAAAAAGAGAAAGACAAAATATTGTTTTATTCCGCATAGGAAAAAGTCATTGCTACCATTGAATACTTATTTCATTTGCCGTGACTGTGCGCTAGCAAAGTTTTGACCTGACATTATAAAAAAAAGAATGTAACAATATTAAAATAAAAATTTCAACTTTTATTTATATTTGAAAAAAATAGTTTAATTATTGACCTCAACTCTTTTTTTGCTATTAAAATGCAAGGAATTTTGACACTTTTTCCATGTACATGAATCCTCAAAAATAATTTTTAATTTTCTACAAATTTCAAAAGTAAATAAAATAATTTTAATTTCGACATATTTCATCTGGTCATAAATCGAAAGAACGGGCGCTTTTATGAAGGCATGCAAAATTTCTGATCCTCATTCCTCCATTACAATTTGCACTAAAACAATGCAAATAAGGGCACATTCACAAATTTCAAAACGTCAATAGCATTTTTATTAACATTCAAATTCTACTGAGCATGCATTTCTTGAATCAAATAGGCTTTTTCTACATTATTTTAATGAAAAGAATATGTTTAAAGAATTTAACTAGCTTTAAATTAAATGAACGAATAGTCTCATTCTTGAGGTATACTTAAAGTTTTATTCGTCGATTCATATCATGTCACTTACAAAATAAAAGAAGTTTCTTAATTTTTATTTCCTAATTAATACTAAATAGAATTATAATTATTTAATTTTGCAAATATACTGACGAAATTATTTGTTTTTCTAATTAGTATGCTACAAACTCCATATGCCGCAAAAAAAAAGATAAGGACTATCGATTTTTGTATTTAATTTATTGATGTTCATTCCATATGCTCACTGTTTCTTTATAAATGTTTAAATTTTCATATAATTAATCTGGCCCAATTGAAGTTCTAATAATTTTATATATAATTATAGATGGAATATTTAAAAATCATGCTTGAAAAAATATTGTTAAATAGGAGGTTTCGTAAAAAAATTTTGTAAGCTAAATATGTCTTAAATTTATTTCTTGCATTCAATATCGAATTCTTTCAACATTTTAACATTTCACGAAGTATTGACCGAAAGTTTAGTTTACCTCAAATTTTAGAAATATGAAGTTATTTAGTGTTGGTTTAACTTAGCTTAGTGTTGTTGGTTGGAAGAATAGAAATGGATCAAATATAATTTTGAATCTGTTAATTTCAGTTTACTTTAAAATCGAAATGTGTTTACTTCTTAAAAAGTAACGTTTTACTAGCATTTATCTCTCACAACAAATACAATTTATGAAAAAATAATCACATAAAATTTAATATGAAACTAACCTTTAAGTTAAAACTTTTTTTTTTGAGATTTAATAATCACAAAGAAAACAAGAGATTATAAAAGACTTTTAAAAAATATTTTTTATATTTGTTTTCGGATTTCTATTCATATCATTGGTTGCAAAATATTGGATCAATAATAGATTAAAAAAGTGCAACAATTTGGACGTTAAAAGCATATTAAATTAATGGCTGAACATTTAGAATGTTTTAGAACGAACGTATTTGTTATCCATATCTGTAGAAAGCACATATCCTGTAAATGTGCCTTCAAAAAATGAATTCTGCAATCAAAACGCTTTGGTACAGAAGGTTATATTGTTCTCAAAACACGGAAGAAAGCATTGGCATCTGATAGAAAATAGTACCATTACTAATTTTTTTGTAACTCTACTAAAAAAAATTTATGAAAGTCCATTTATGAAGAACAACCAATGACGATAAGAGTTTTTAAAGGTTGATCCAAAATTAACGCAAGATTTAAATTTGTCATCATTCGAGCAAGAAATCGTGTTGTTGTTGTTACTTATGGCACTTGCCATGGGCAAGCCTCGCTGATACATTATAGATTTTAAGCCGAAGTTATGCTTCTCTTTTTTCAAGTAGCGCCAACTAGGGCTAAGAGTACGACTTTAGCTACACACTCATCCCTTGCACAGCCCCTTCTTACAGAGGGGTACAGTCACACATCTCATAGATAGCACACAGAAAAACAACCATGCCTGAAATGGGACTCCCAGAACACGAAAAAGGTCTGCTATCTCTGTGCCAGAAAGCTGGAGTAAGAAAGTGTTGGCAAACCAATTAAAAACATTTGACGGCTGATAGCTTAGGGTTGATAGGATAAAAATGGATAGCTGTACAACAGAACAATGCGTTTTACTGTAAAGCAACATATCCAAATTAATAAAATTCTGCAGACCACAAATCGAAAATTTGAGAATTGGTCCCTTAAATTACGGGATTTAACAACAGTGGGTTTCTTTTTTGGAATTTTTAGTCAAAGTCTATACCGACAAGACCGCGAGCACGCTTGCATTGAAGGAGAAAATTCAATGATATGCTCTATAACAAGAAAAAAAAATCGACGTACCAAGAAAAGAAGCAATCATTCGATTGCTTTGAAAATTCGTATGCATGAATGTTTGGACCAGATATGTAAATGATTAAATTTGAATGATGCCCACTGGGGGCGTATAGTCTATAGCGATGAATCCCGCTTCCAACTGTGTCCTAACGATCCTTGAAGACGTGTTTGGAGACACCCAGGGCAGGGGGGGAATCCTGCTTTCACTATTGCACACCATACCGGCCCTCAACAAGGCATTATGGTTTGGGGGTGCCATATGCTTTGATAGCCGAACCAATCTGTTGGTCATTAGAGGTACAGTTACTGCACAGCGCTGCGTCGATGGCATCCTAAGACCTGTTTTGATACCGTTCCTTTTGCAGTGCACTCGGCTGGTTTTTCAGCTGGACAATGCCACACCACATACGGAACATGTTGCTATGAACTGTATGCAAGCTTATAAAACACTTCCTTTGCCTGCCAGATCGTCAGATCTCTCTCCCATCGAGCATGTCTGGGATATTATGGGAAGACGATTGTATCTGCCACGGAATGTTGATGATCTCGTTCGACAATTGGAGCGGATTTGGCAGGAAATACTGCAGTAGACCATCCGGAAGCTTTATCGGTCCATGCCATGCCATGTTTCAACTTGTATCCAAGCTAGAGGTGAGTCAACACCTTATTGAACTTGTTATTGTAACTCTAAAAAAAAATTATTCAATTGTTCTGAGATTTTAATCATTTACTATTTTGTACATTCTCTTCTTATCCACCAACTTTCGTCTCATTCAGACAACTTCTTCTTGGTGGCTTCGATTTTTTTCGTTATAGAGTGTACATCAGAGAAATTCAGCCACATTTATGCAAAATGGTCCGAGGAATTTCTCAAGAAAAGAGCTCAAAACTGTGTAGGTCATTTCTCTAATATGTTATTTCATACATAATCCTATCTTGTGCATTTTATAATTCAATAAAAGTAATAGTTTAAAGAAAATAAACGTGTTTTTTTTATTTCAACCAAATATTCCAATTTCCTACCAAAACTCTCTAGTTTTACTAACCTTAAATTATCAACTAACCGATGGGTTGATTTAAATATTATTGCCAACATTTTCTGAACAAATGGTGGAAATTTCAACCTTGCTTTAACTTTAGGCCACCCTTTTTATCTGATTAATTAATTTCAAGAATAAAATTCAAAAGGAATCATAATTAATTTTTCTCCTCTTCTATGGGTATTAAAGTAATTTTAGTTCTAAAATTTCAATTTTCAAATCGATAATTTATCTATGCAATTTTAATTCTTTCACAGATTATTCTATAATTTTTCTACGTTTCATACTTTTAGTGGAATAACGATTCAAGAGCTCAGTAAGATACAGATTAAACTAAACTTTCTGTGTTCTGGAATATTTCTTTGTGTAAAAGACTAATTCTTCTAAGAAATATATTTTTTTTATACAGTTCATAAAAAATTAATAATTTATAAAATCAAGCTCATTTATATTTATCCAGGTTTCGAAAAACACTCTGATCGTCAAAAATTTCGAATTCGGGAATTTCACAAATCTCCACATTTTAAACTTCTAAAAGTCTGTGAAACACAATTTGGAAATATGTATAACTTCATGCCTGTAAACACGATGGACCAATACTGCTTTAAGCTAGAAAAGAAAAATTTTAGTACGGAGACTTAACACCAAATTTGTAAATTTTTTCTCAAAGTTCGAATAAAACCTAATGGCATGAAATCTGTCTATCTGACTGATAGAGTTATAATGAACATACTAATTGAAAAATATCAATACTTAATGAATAAAGCGTGACGAACAATTCGTCAAAGACCTAACTGTATCTGTGCTTTTACATGTATGTAAACTCGATAATTCGAAAACGCAACGAGTTAGAAAAATTAACTGTTTTACTATCTTATTTATAAAATTGTAATTCTTTGTTAAATTTTATTTTCAATTGGCTAAAAGGAATGGCATCCACAATGCGTATTTGCGTCTTTTCCTTATTTTATAAAGTACAAAACTCTTGTGGAGGAGGAGTTGCCTGAAAACAAAAATTAAAGCTTTTGTGGATCTTGCCCAAGAACCTCGATTTCATAGAGGGTGAGGAGAGAAATGACAATTTTATTCGAAAGTATATTAGAAAGTTTAGGAGATATTCTTTATGTTTTCCAAATCAAATGGTTTTCTTTTTTGCGATTTAAATAAAGATAAATCAAAATGATATTTTTGTTAGATAGATTTTATCTATGTTTATTCCTGTTTAATATAACATTCGAATACTTGAATATTGTTATTTCATTCGAATGACAAGCTCAAAAGAATTCTCTGTTAAATTATTTTTTAAGTTAAGAGTAAAATTTAATAATGAAGGACAACGAAGCATTGTATATTCTTTTTTCTGTTCAATTATATTCTTATGCATCAATTGAGCAAACATCGAAACAAAAGCTGATAAACATCAATCAGAGACAGAAAAAAAAACTGAGAATGAAGTCAAACTTTTCTCTGGGAATAAAAAATATCACGAGTTATTTAATCTGTATCTTCTCTTATTTGATTTCCAGCACCGATAAATTTAGTGAGAGTTGAATTTTAAATCGATTCCTTTTTTTTTCTTCAAATCAATATGCCAGAGGAGTGAGCAATTGGCTTTCGTTGACTGGAAGTTGAATAATTCAAACCAGAAATTTTCTTACTTGTTTAATTTGTAAGTTTTTTTTAAGATAATCAGAAAAACAAAAACCTGTAATATCTCAAAATGGCAAAAATGAGAAAATTGTTTCAAGGAATGGAAAGGAATTTACTATGGAAAACAAAAGGCAATTAAATCCATTTTTCTCTATTAGGCGTTTTCTGATACTTATACCTCCCTGAATGCAATATTATGCATTAAACCCTAATATATATTACGTTTCTTTTTATTTTAACCACTCTGCACTTGCTTTTTGTATTCATAAGTTTTCATAATGGTGTTAATTCAACGATGACAGACTGCCTTCAAAATTATGGCATCGTTGCTCAAGGAAACTTCTTATTGCAGTTTGTTTTTCAAGCAGTGGGATCTAAAAAAAATAATGTACATTCGAGACTTATTAAAATAAATTGTAAGACAAATGTTCATTCCGTTATTGATTAGTGCAACATTTTTCTGGAAAGTTTTCTAGCTTTGATTCAGGGCAGGAATTTCAAACGTAGCACTCTAACCTTTTCTACATTCACTAAAAACGGTTGCATGAATAAATTTTATGGTAATCTTTCCTCTCATAAGTGGTTTACAATCGAACCTCTAGATATCCATCTGACAACTCAAATGGAATAATGACATTAAATCGGATGTGCAATAATAAGGACGAGCAGATATATTTAGAAATGTATATACTGCAGTTCATTATACATTTTGTAACTAAAGATAACTAGGCAATGTTCAAATTTGGGGTATTATAAGAGATTTGAAGAAAAAAAACCTAAGAATTCTTGAATTCAAAGATCTTTTTTATAGCAATGAAAATCTAAAATGACATTTCTGAATTTATAATACACATATTCTGAAGTTTTGTAGCATTTTGATTTTTTCTCCCAATTCATACATTTTGAATTAAGATAAGCCTCTTTTTTTCAGACTTCAAGTTTTTTTAGGGGGATGTAATCATGAAACCGATCCTAAAGAGAATTAGAATTCCGAAAAGTACGTAAAGAAATATCTGCTTTGGAAAATGAGAGCGATAATTGGGGTTATAGTAAGTGTTTGTTTCTTCTTCAGTCATCAAATTCCAGGGTTGTAAGTTTATCTTCCAATAAAAATTGGCGAAATCAATTTCTTTTGATTTAATGTTTATAACTTCTTATTAAAATTAATACGCGTATATTTCTTAAATAATAATTTGAATATTTAATTCAATTTCAATATAATAAGCAAAAATTATTTTATACAAGATTATTATTATTATTTGGAAATTTTCTGCACATACTACCATTTATATACATAACAAAAAGACAAGTACGCAATTTTATTGATAAAATACAATTCTTTATTTTTATTTCAAGCTTGAGTAGCATCTTAGCCGCCGCAGTTCAAAGGAACTGCAACGTTGCCCAGGGAACACCGCGTGGAGGTGTGCTACTCTCGTTCCCCTCCCACCCACCCTCCATTCATTTTTTTACGTCAAACAATTTTTTAAACATCATTCAGAAGTTGACGGCAGTTTTTGAAAGAGTCTGTAGATGTTGACCGTGATTTTTGAAAAATCATATGGTTACCGATGGCATTTTTTTCTGAAGATAGCTTTTCAAATAACGAAGAAAGAAACAAAGGCCACTTTTAAGTAACATTTGGTAATGAAGGCATTCTTTTGAATTGCATCTGGATGTTGAAGGCGCTCAAAAGTAGCATTTGGTCAAAAAGTCAATCGTTTCAGCAGCATCTGGATGTTGAAGGCAGTCACAAGTAGCATTTGGTAATAAACGCATTATCTTTTTTACTGCATTTGGATGTTAAAGGCACTCAGAGGCACTCTTTTCTTGAGCTCTTTTTCAAT
>JAOUZG010013214.1:0-10272 GCA_026289955.1 Argiope argentata
AATAGGCTAAAAATATTTTACTTTCATTTTGATTTTTAAGGGGTTGTACTTGCTGTTATTTACCGATTCGTTATTCAATTACACTATGTTCTAAATTACCTTCGAAATAAGTATTTTCGAATTATAAATTGTTAGAAGGTATTCAAATGTAAACCTAGTATTTTGAAAGAATAAGGAAGAAATATTCGAAATATCTGGATATTCGATGCAAGTAATTTCTAAGCGGCTAGAATGCCACAATTATGCGGACAATACTGGCAAGTCTAATGCGACAGAGCGGGAGATCTAAAAGAAATGATATTTTTCCAAAAAAGGCTTGGCACGGTGGGATGCGAATAAAACCTTTTATAATCAGCTTGGATCCTCTTGTATACGTTACAACCGAGAAATAGGAAAAAAAGATACTTGCAGCTTCGATATCTTCAACCAATCTCAGAAGGACAGACTGCATAAACCTGGAGGTGTCGCTTCTGCTTTGTTGTCAAGTTCCATTTTGTGAAATCAGCTGCAAAAGAAAATGCAATCTGTAATATTTAAGAAAATTATGAATAAAAAGAATAAGCATTATATTTTATTCTTTTTCTAATTGGAATATATTGCATTTTTTTATTCATGAGCAGAAAACTTGAGCCTTACGAATAAAACTTGGGTTCGGATTGAGCTCTAAAGTAAAAATGCTCTGTATCTCTAATTTAGGGCACCAAACGACTGATTACAGTATGAAAAATTATCCTTGAGTAACTATAGCTATAGAAACTATATAGCTATAGAAAAGTAAAAAATGATTTTTACTGGAACAAGAGACAGAACTGAACCACGCTTGATTAAAATGTATCATCTAATTAACGTAATGGAATATTAACACTTTGCTGACCGGTGACGAGTTAACTCGTCTTTTCATGCCCAAACGTTATTGACCGGTGACGAGTTAACTCGTCATTAACTCGTCAATTTGTAACACAGAGGGTAATATAGAGCATTGCAAAAACTTGACGTATCGTGTTAAGTCTTGTCCGCTCTATAACAGAAAAATTACGTTTCCTAGTATTTACATTTTTACAAGAATTTTAGTAAAATTCTAACAATTTCAATCCTGACGGAACGTATCGGTGAAGAACTTTTGGATGTTCCAATTCAACACAATTCATTGGAGGTTTTTTAGAACGTTTTACTTTCATATTCAATTACAAAAAAGTAGCCGGTGACATGACAGTTTCTGTTCTGTAAAATTGCCGGTCACCAAAGTGTTAAGACATGAAAGTCTCACTTCATGAAAACACATATGATTTTGCCCTAACATATATGGCTATGCGTTATAATCCTTCGCTTTTATTACCACTCTGCGTAAGATGACCGGAAAACAATCAGTTTTCATTGACGTTACAAAAGAAATATTTATACCGTTACGTTTTGAAACTTTCTTCTTAAGGCTTTGAAAGTACTGCATACATTTGCTGAAATATCACATTTTATGAACTATCGGTAATGCTGGTAATCGGTAGTGCCCAAGGCTTTCAGCCTTTCGGGTAATTAGAAGCAGGTGTCAAAAATTTTCACATCATTACACCGCTATTTTAAGAATTTTTTTTATTTAGCAATATTTCTATAAATACGATCCCTATTGTAATGACCGGCACTGTGAACAGAAAGTATTGTTCGTTTGGCAATCATTTGGGCATAAAACTATGAAATTCAACAAATAGTGACTTAAAGAATCATCCATTCATCATCTTTATATATTTTATTAAAAATTAAATATATTTCTAATAACGAACAGAAAATTCTTATATTCCATAATGAGAAAAATCTGTTTTTAAGAATTCAAAAATTCAATCTTTTCAATTATACAAATATTATATAAGAATTCTTGGTTAAAATGGTCATTAGTGTGCCCCCGAGTTTGTCGCCAATTTGGCAACCCAATACAAAGCTCTTGTAGTAACCCTAATGATGTTTTGTTTACTTTTTCCTACAATGGTTGAATTGTACATAAGCTTCAAATCTTTTCTGAAAAATGTTAAATAATAAAATAATATCAATTAAATATTTTTTTATCTGTATTATAATTAAGATTTTTTGTATAATTAATAAGAAGATTCAATTATATTTTTAATGCGAATTTAAAATATTTATTCCTTTACCGTTTTAAATGTCAGTATACGATTAAACAAAATCGTCTGTTTTACTTCTTTACGAAGTCGTCTGGTTTCTTTCTTTAAAAACCATCTGCAATAGAATTATTCGCATTTCTCGTCATTCTTTCACAGCTCTATCGTTTGTTTTCTTCGCTAGTTATTATGTCGGCAATTATTCAAGAGTGGATGGCAGGTAAATGGGATGGAAAAAAACATTTCGATCCTGAGAAATGGATGAAAGGTGATTGGATTAAATACTTCAAGTTTGTACATTATGTCTTTAAAATTTCCTATTAAATCCATTCTTTTTTCATCTTTGTCTTCCTCAATTGTTTATTATTTACTGTTCATGTTATCCGCACATTCCTTATGTTCTATGTGCTAGCGAAGCTACTAGTTACCCGCTCCCGAACAAAGCGAAGCCGTAGGATGTTTTTTTAAGTTAAAAAATTCTGCCCGGTGCCTTCAACAGATGCCTCCGGCATCTGTTGAAGGCACCGGGCCTGAAAAAAAATTAATTAAAAGATAATGCTTATCGATTTAAAAAAAACATCATTATATTGCAAAAAGTCGTAACCGTCACTAACCCATAAAAGTGTTTGTTTACAGCGTCCGCCATCTTTATTGGCGACTTGGCATCCTTGGCGCGGCAAGGGGCACACTATAAGTAACCTTTACCGAATTCTTAATTTACAATTTTTTAAAATTTGTAACAATATATGATGTAAAAAATTCTACAACTTAGCTACATACTTCAATAAGTTCAATAATTTTATATATATTAATTCTAAAATATAACTTATTCTAACAATAAAGATTAAGACATTCATTCTGAAAATCAAAAGGAGGCAAAATATGTTAGAATAGAATTCATTTACCATTAAAACAAAATTACATGAAGACTGTTCAAGCTTAAACCAACATGTTATTAAGAAATATAAACTCTTTGAATTTTGAATTTCTAAATTTAACGTAAATAGTGATAAATAATAAAAAGCAGCTTCAATCATTTTAACTATTTAATTTAAAAACTATAACATAAACTGTAATTTTGTTAATAAATGTCCAATTAAAATATAAAAAAGCATTGAAAAAAGTCTTAACAAGATTGAAATTTCATTCGTATGTAAAAATTAAATTTTCAAATATAAAAATATAATTTAAAAAATAAGACTCGTTTTCAGATGTTAAGTAAAAATTTCTGCTATGCATGTGGAATTCGCATTTTGAATTTCTATGAGTAACTACGTTTTACTTCCTGATATTGTATCGACTCCAATAGATGCTCAATTTGATAGGTTACATTAAATGAAGTTTCATTTACCAAATAACCCAAAATAAAATGAAGCACTATGACAATTTAAAGTGCATGTTTTTTCTCACATTCACTGCAAATTGCAAATCCTTCCAATTATAAATATTCTACCAATTATTAACCCTTTTTATCAAAATACACGAGACAGATTAATAAAATCTATGGCAGATGGCAAAGTACATTTGAACCATGCTTTGGGGTGCGAAAATTTAATGCTAAATAACAGTTTTGACGTTTTTTAAATTTTGTTTTCATCCGAAATTCTAATTCCTGCGGCCAATTAAAATTTTTGTTGCTTTCATTTGACGAAGATATTTGAAAAACTATCAATGCAATTATGAAGTATTGAAATCTTACACAAAAACCTTTTAAACGCAACAGTTTAGAACAACAACAATTTATGATAACCGTTTCGCATCTTTTAATATTTTTTTTAATTTAAAGGATATCATTTATAAAAATGGTTCAAGCTGGTTCTTAATACAAATTTGACAAATTAATATTTTAACAGCGATCATGGATAAAATATTTTTGTACAATACTTCTTCACACACAGGCTATTTTAATAATCCCAGTTTTTGACTAATCGGATAATATTGATTAATAATTTCTGAGATTTATTTGCAGCGCCTCTTTCGATAATACGTTAAATTTTTTACAACGGAAAATACAATATAATTTTCATCACATTATACTGAATAAAATATTACATTATACTGTAATATTTAAATCCAGCTCACTAAAATAATATCCACCTTTGGTGGCTAGCTAGTACACCTGAACCCTGCACAAAATATTTCGAACCATCAAACATCGATAAATATCAAAGTGGCATTATTCTAATTATCTTAAAACCATTAGTTCATTATGCACATATATCAGAATAGATTATATGAGCTCGCATATCTTCACTAACTTTCGCTGTCTTGTAATTTATTAAATAAAAGCAATCTTTAAAAAAATAGCACACTTTTTGGTACACACACAAATTTGGTACAAAATACACAAATTCGGTACATTTTGGAAAAGTTACCACAAAGAAATCCCAGATTTTTTTAAAAATAAATAATCTAATTAAAATTCCAAAAGTATCTTTTAATTGAATATTCTTTCCATTCATAATATGCGTATGCAAAATTAGGTATCTGCAAGTCAATTGATCTGTTCCTCAAAGTGCCGATTCACGTACACTTATTAATAGAAATGCGATGACTGCTTCCTAAAATAATTTTAGCCAAAGGAACCGCTGTTTGCCAATTTTATATTTTGCTTCAAGGCTACCATAAGAAAGTAATTTGAATGTCTTTGATATCAAATCCTTGTTTCAAGAATCTATAATTATTGCTAGTTTTATTAAACTGAAGTCATACAACCGTTTCTTGTGCTAAGATCAAAAGAATAGAAATGCGCTTTAGCTAACTACTGGAGGGTTTTGTAATACAACGTTTTATACTTAAACTAATCGTGGAACGTTTTATACTAATTTTTATACACTCAGGCATAGGCATATTATAGAAAATAAGTATAGAAATCAAACTACCCATGTCTACGATACTATTGTTTCTTTCAATTTTAAAATGAATAAATAGTCACATTAATCAAGCAGTAAGACTACGAGTACCTTGTTCAAATGAATTGAATTACGTGCATTTTTGGTCTGAATGCAAATAAAACAGCTTAGGACATGGAAGTATATAGTTTTTAAAAACTAAACAGGCATTTGGAAAACTTGGAATACTATAACATTAGTTATGTACATAACTTTAGTATATATATTTTTTATTTTCTATACTTTCCACGATAGTTTTTTCTTTGTATGGATACTAAGAATTCATTTAAATTCCACGCTTTTTATGAAGTGTCCTTTTTCATAAAAATAAAGTTTTTAATGTTTCTATAATATTAAACTTATGTACACACATTTATAAATAACTCATTTTTGGAGACATTATGAATGAAATGTTCACCGAAAGAATTAAAACGACTGATTGATATTACCAAAGTAGAGTAACATTGTTAATTAGCTTCTGGAATTCGAAAAATCAACTGAAAATTTGACAAAATTTTGCTCTATACAATATTAATAGCATCCTTTATACAAAGCGATTGCTATAAATCTGATGAAAAAACAAGCTTTTACATTTCAAACTGGCTCTTTCATTAATGACAGTAACAATTATTTAGTAATGGTTTGCTTAATAAGTGTTTCAATTCTACTACACATTCGACATACTAAGATAACACTGGTTAAAAACAGTGACATTCATAAAACCGTTATGAGCATAAAAGTTTATTGCAATGAATATTTCGGTTAGAAAGACTCCTAATCGTCAATAGATAATGAAAAATAAATAATCATTATTATATTTAACCGAACTCAGTAATATAATCTAACATACCCATTTTTACTCTGGTCGTTATCAATGTGGGGCAGTTTTATAAACACAACTTTACACTTTCAGCTGAATGTAAACAGTGTGGGAACTAGCGACGAAGATTTTTATTCCCTGGCTGCTGAGAGGTTACAGTTAGATCATATCTGAGGATTTGAGTAAAAATTATTAAATGATTTTTGTTTGCAATAAATTCAGACTGAAGAAAGGAAAACGAGGAGTCTGCGTCTTCAATTGATTTTATTTACAACCGCAAACCATATTGTGCTAAGGATTTATGGAGAGCAAAAATATTATTCAGGATCTTATATCATTTATAAAATAAAATTTACACATTTTACAAAGAGCAATAAATTGTGGGCATCTAGAAATTTCTATTGGGTCTTTTTATTCCAGCAAAACGATTTTAATTTTTTTACAAAAATAGTCATTAAAATTCGAACCCGAAAGGAACATACTCAGTAAATAAAAATGTTATTAAATATGCAATAAATTTAAGTAAATAATTAGTCAGTTTTCGTAGAAAATTAGGAGAAGGTGAAACAAAGATGATCTGCCCAATTATGAGCAATCATAGGTCATTATTTTATGTGCTATAAATGGAATCTTAACGAAAAAACATCAAAAAGTGACAGCCCTGTAGCATAGGCGTCAATGAAAGTACGCTATGATATTGTTTGGCTCCAAATCCGAACCATTCTTTACTGAAATTTTCTGATGCAATTTCTTTAGGTACTTAAAATTGCGGTGTATTTGATTAACTTACATTTTTCTTCTTTTTCACGTTTTCGTAATGCATATCTAGATATGAAATCAGATTTTTAAAATCAAAAGTTTCAAAATTGAATATTTATTCAATTTTGAAACTTTAATCTAGGCAATCTTTAATCTAGGCAAGGCTTTAATCTAGGCCGGACTTAAATCTAGGCAAGTATAAAAGTTAAAAAAAGATGCAAAATTCGAAACCCTTTTTCAAATGACATTAAAGATATGAATCGCGCAAACTGAACTTAGAGAGTGCAAAAAACGGGAAACTTTTCATATAACCTTAACAAAATTATTTGATCAAAATTAAATTTGGAATTTTTATAGATATAGTAAACAATATCTCATTGTGAAATGTATGTATTGGGATTTTGAATTGTTTATGGATTTTTTTAATAAGCATTCAGATGTGGTTTAACAGAACTGTGTTTGCAATTTTATATTGTGTTTCATATTAATCAGTTTATTTAAAACAAATATATTTCATGCATATTTCCATCATTTGTTATATTTTCTAAACGTTAGGCCAATATCAAAGAAATTGAAAAAAATTTACTTTAGATTTTTTTTCATTTAGATTTTCTTTTTGTTATCTCACACTCACCCTATATATATATATATATATATATATATATATATATATATATATATATAACTTGTAGCGGATGACATTTGAAATTGACACAGATTTTTCAGGTATTAATTCATTAATTTTTATTAATGAAGTTAAAATCAACTTTCCCGTCAGCTAAATAAGTAACAAATTCAGTTTGTTTTTTCCCCAACGCTAATGAGGTTATACATAACATGTTTTCGTCATTTATTTTAAACAAACCTGTTTGTTTTCATAATTTTTGGTGCATTTCAAATGAAACATTTTTAATTAATCGATTTCTCTAATTCCTTTTTAAGTACTTTCAAACTGAAATAATAAAGAATACAGAGAATTAGAAATTTCTAATATATATTGCGTTAATGAAACTGGTGTAGAAAATTCACGCATTTTGGCTTTGAAAATGCTCAGTCGGCTTTGAAAATGCAATGCGAGTATAATTTTTCACCAATTATTTATAGTAATTGTAAATGTCAGGACGTGATAATCTAGTTGGTAGGATATTGTATTCGCATCCCTTGGGTTTCGAGTTTGAACCGACCGGCCGAATACTCTCCTTGTGTGGAGGATGTTAAATCTGTCCTGGTCATGAAGTTCTCGATGTATAGAGTAATACCTTTGAGAGTCCTGGGCCAGTGGTGATCGTTCTATTTTTCAGACCTAAGTTGCCATCTGTGGATGAATGGGTGAAATGCATGAATGAAGTCTGCCCTGTAAAAATAGTTTGTGACGTATATCATCTAAAATTCGGATTTCTGCCCTCCGATGCTCAGTTGTTCATACTCTCAAAAGTTCGCTGGGAAGTCCCGAATAAAGGTGTTTGGACTAAAAAATGTATTCAAACAGTGCATCTTAAAAGACTATATTATGACTTTTTCATAAACCAAATAATAACTGGTCATGGGGTCTTTAATGCTCACCAAGCTAGGTTATTTGGAAAATCTGATAAGTGCAGATGTGGCAAATCTTCTGGAACCATTCTTCATATTATACAGGAATGTGATTTATGGGAAAAGGCGGAGTATACCTATGTCATACCCTCAAAAGCTACTGCAAGAATTGTAATTATTTAATAAAACGTATCCAAAATAAAATTTCTCTTAATCACCTAAGTAGGAATTGATTTTAATTTTTTATATTACTTGTTCATTTTTCTTTCTTTTAGGCTATAAAATGAACGAGAAATGTTATTCCAATACGTTAATGTATTCCAAGTCGTTTGGTGCCCGCGCTTTGGTCACATGTCGCGCACTTTCCCCATAATCTGGGCGTCCTGGAATCGAGTCCCGGTGCGAGCATGATTGCTCTTTCTGTGATATGTGTGAATGTGCCCCCCTGTAAAAAGGGGCTGTGTAAGCGAATGGGATGGGAGAGAAGCTAAAACTACTCTTTGTCCTACTTGGCACTGCTTAAAACAAGAAAAGCACCCTTGACTTAAAATCACTGGATGTGTCAATGGTCATAATAAGCACTATTAGAAACAACAACAAGACTTTTGGAATATATTTCTTTTAGAATTTAGTAGATTCTAAATTTAAGGATTTCTTATTAAATGGTTTTTTATTTTGTAAAATTTAATTATTGATTTCTTTTCTTTGAAAGTATAGGGATTAAGCGTTGTATTTTTCACAAAACAAAAGTATCTACACTATTTTCGGCCATGAAATAATTAAAAGCATTACCATGAAATAACATGAATAATTTATAATGTTTCATTTGAATATATTGCAATCAAATGATACTTCGTTTCCGGCAATATACTTCATTTTTTTTATTTCTTTCAATGCTAGAACATGTGGAATGTCAGAATTCACTTTAAAATTTTGATATTATTTTAATCTCAGTTTTGTAGCAATTAACAAAGCGTAAACAAACAGCATTGTGAACTACTAATATTTCTCTTGAAAACAGTAAAATATCACTCCATATCATCTTGAAATCGTTAATATTCATAAAAAGTCATGTTAGTTTTGAATAAACTTGCAAGATCAGAATACAAACGAAAACGTGTATTAAGTCAGATAAGTTTATTTAGACATTGAATCTTTTTCGACATTGAAAAAAAAATCCATTCTTTTTAAATAACTAAGTTTTAATGCCCATCAAAAAAACTACAAAAATTAATTTCCTGAAAGAAGCAACAATGTTTCACCAGTTGGTGCTTATCATTATTTCATACCATTTTTTCAAAAGAGATTTAATTATTATTAAACACAAGCAAAATTATAAACGAATAAATGCAAAAGATGCCTACTATTTCAGTGAAAATAAAGGATATAACTAAAAGAAATCATAGATTATAAAATATGCGGGAATATATTTTAACCTTTCTGTACCTTATTTTAATTACATTGAGTCTACTTTTAAAACACAATGAGAGTATTTTAGAATTGAGTGTACAATTTTGGTCTAAAAAAGATGATCACGCCAACTAGAAATTTTGCTAGAAATTATTTATTGTGTGATTTTAATTGAATATAATTTCCAATTTTTGGTGTGAGCAATTGTATAAATATAACTTTTTAAAATCATTTAGCTATTTTATTTTAAATCTGGTATTCGTGAGCTAGATTTTCTGTTTGTGTGCAGGATTTGTTTCCAATAATGAATCCTTCCTGAAATGAGTTCTGAAAATATTGATGGGTATCAATATAATAATATCTAATACCCCAAATTCAGGCATTATTATAAAAAAATAAACTAAAAATAAAATGTGTTAAAAATGTATTATGTTTTATTTAAAAAATTTTAATTCACGATTATTTACATTTATTTTATTTACATTAACATTTCGACTGGCTAGAAAAATACTTATCAATTATTAGACGCTAGACTGGATGGAAATTAATCGACGCTGCAGTTTAAAGGCATGAAAAATTTATTTGGACCTCATAAACATGAAAACTGTTCAGCAATATACATATCCTTTTCGCAAAACCTAAATCCAACACAAACTGAAAACTCACAACCAAAGAAGATAGGATTTATCCGGATCATAAATGGGTTCGCACTTGTAATTCTACTATAGCAAAGACGAAATTTTATCATTCA
>JAOUZG010013215.1:0-14528 GCA_026289955.1 Argiope argentata
ATATTAAACAAAAAACAATATACTATTTTTTAATGTGAAATCTATCCTGCCCAAAGAGTATAAATCAGAAGTTATTTGTTTGATACGTTACGAGATATTGATCACTACACTCCTCAATCTAAAAATAATTGTTGCACATATTTTCCACCTTGAGCAGAAAGCGACCCCTTGTGGTGTTTTGCAGAAGCCAATTAGTTGCACGTCAGACCTGCAGTATGAGGTCGACCTTTCCCATGCACAACCCTTTCGCTGACGCCGATTGTTTTCGGGTGGTAACAGTGGAAATCCTCCACCATGCTGTTCTTTAACATATTTTTCTTTGTGTGCCTGTAGTAATAAGTTGTAGATTTTGTAGCGTAGCTGTGTTTGTGAAGATTAAAAATAATTTATTTAAAACCAGACAGTTCCTTAGAAAATCACAACACATCCTTTAAAAAATATTATTTCCCTAACCTAATATTAAAAGCAACTATTTTAGCATTTTGTATCTTAAAATATAATTAATTAAATAATAAATTAGTATAAATAAAGTAATTTTGTTATATACTTTGAATAACCGGTCTATACATCGTTATTAAATATTATATTTAGTTTCAAAGATTTTTACATAAGAGTTTTTAATAAATTATTTAGCTGACGTGTTTAAAGTATCCCTATGAGAATTCAAGATTAAATGAGAACTTTTTTCATAACATGACTAAATAAGCGTAATCTTCAATTAAAAATGCATGTTTCAGTAAAACTTGAAAATCTTCTTAACGTATTCTTCATCGAGACAGGATAAATTACTTTTTATCCATATATTTTCACTAAAATAATTTTTCAAATGAAACATTTTAATTGGATACTACTTTGAAGAAGAAATCATAATTATTCTCATAATTAATTTTGTACCAACTAATTTCAACATGTGTACAAACTTTGCATATTAAATTCATTTTGTAAGTGAATTGTAAGTTAAATTTAAAGTTTAATATATGGGGGTGGCAAGAAAAAAGTCACCCAATTCAGAGGGCTCTAAATTATGCACTATTGATCCAAGTGAGATAAAATTAGAACTGCAAATTCTTGAGATAATGCACTTTTACTTATTAAATAAAAAATAGTATAAATATTCGCCTTTAGGTAGTGTTTTAATAATCATAAAACCATTTAATATGGTTTATAATTGTTAAAAATTAAAAATTAAATTCTTAATATGTTCTCCTTTATTATAAACAACATTTTCTAATCAGAGAACCACATTTTCTATAGATGACATTAGTGGGTGTGCTGGAATATCAAGAATATGGCTCTGAATATTGTCCTTCAGATATGGTAGAAATGATGGCCTTTCACGGTTGGTATTCCTCTTCAAATAACCCTTCAATCAAAAGTTGCAAGGGTTGATGTCTAGGGAGGGAGGGGGTCATGCCATTGGAAAATGACGACATGCTTCTGTGAAATGCTGTATTAACAATATATTTACGCCGGCTTTCTGGCCCAGAAGAAGCGCGTCTTCCTCGTGTTATGGGAGTCCCAGGTTCGAGATCTGGTTCAGGCATGGTTGTTCTTCTGTGTGCTATCTGTGAGATGTGTAGCTGTACCCTCCTGTAAAAAGGGGCTGCGCAAGCGACTGTGATGAGTGTGTAGCTAAGTCCTACTCTAGACCCTATTTGGCGCTACTTGAAATATACTACTATTTTAATGATACAAACGAGACGCTTATTTCGGCTTAACATCTCCTTTTACAGTCAGCGGGGCTTGTCCATAGCAAGGTCCATAAATAACGACAGCAACAATAGATTTACTCGAAGATAAATAGGAGGTGGTGCAACTCCCTGCAAGAAAATGATGTCTTGAAGAACTCTTTAGAAGATATTTAGATTTCAAAATCCCTTAGCATATCATGGTACCGTTCTCCTATGGTGAAACAGGTTGGTTACCATTTGAAGTTATCTCTTCAGATTAAATATGGTCTGATGATAAAAGTAGCAGTAAAATCACACTATACTATCAGCTTTTGAGGATACAAGGGTTGTTCTCAGATAACGTGGGAGGGGTTGAGGGTTCCTTTGCACAAATTCGACAATCATGACATTAACGTGCCTATTGAGGAATAATTCAACAAAATGTTCCATGGCCAAGATATATCAGCCACAAATTGAGCTAGGATATAAAGTGCAAAAGGTTTACGAACACTTTAAGTCCATGTCATGCAAAAGGTTCACAGGCTTGATTTTGTATCAATAAAAATATAAAATCTGTCGTAAGGATTTTTATATGGTTAATACGGCATATCCAGATTACGAGGAAAAACTGGCAAACTCACACTATTATGCGGCGACTGACTGCTGACTTTAACGAGCACGTTCGCAACATTTTCGGCGCTGGAAGACAGGATTTTATTTTCCGCTTCTATCTAGAAGAATGCTAAGTTGTTCAGTTTTTTCAAATTTCTGCATCATCTAGCGTAGGGCATTTTGAGACATTGGATCTCTTCGTATTTCTTTCATACAACAAAATTTCTTCAGAACTACAACTGAGATTTTTTATTCTAGTAGAACAGCTTTTACTTGCAACGTAGGCATGACTAACAAAGAAGAAATTGATGTTCATGAAGAATCCGCCTTCTTTTTATCCAAAGAAAAATTGTAATTTACATGCGCTATAACACAAACTATGTTGCACATTTTCAATATATGCAAAAACGCCGTTTATGTTACAGCACCATCTATTGTTACATTTCTGTACTAATTTTTTTTTTTAAATTAATCAATAGAAAGCGCATCTTTGGAATAATTTGTGATTAAAATGTTATCGTATTTGGAACAATAGACCGCATTTTAGTGTCTTCAAAAGTGGGTAACTTATTTCTTGCTAAACCTGTAACTGAGTAACTTTTTTTTCTTCTTTTTCAGGAAATTACATTATTAATTACTTTTATCTTTGATGATATTCCTTTAATTTAAATAATATTACTTATGTAGTTCACGTTATACTTCATTGCAATTGTTATACCGGTGAATTTAATAAAAAGTTTCAAAACTTTATATGGAGGAGGTAAAGCATTAAAATAAAATATTTAATAATTAATTAGAATTTCTTGCATAAAATGTAATACTGTTGTGAGAAAACAGCATTCTGATATTTTAAAAAAGAATCTTTATATGGCTTCTTTTATATTAAAAAAATTAATGTTACTTTATTCCCATTAAATTTAAATTTCATTAATTAATCGTTTTCTCGGTATGTTGTTTCATTTAATTTCATTCCTTTATGTTAAATGGATTTATATTAAATTGATTTTTTAACATTTGATTTAACTTTTTATATGTTTAAATGACGGGATTTGTGACAGAATCATTCATTCGCTCAGTTATTCTGGAATTCTATACACCTGTGGTTTTCTAATAACAAATTTCATGCCCTCTAATAAACAATATCCTGTCACCAAATTAAAAAAAAATTAAAAATGTTTAAACGAAAGTCAATAAGATTTCAAATAATCTGATAGACATTAGTATGGTGGTTATAGAACTGTATGCTATATTTATTAAATCATAGTACCGTTTTCCTTTATTTTCTAAAATTTCACAATGAGAGAATTGTAATTCTTTATTTTCTTTATTTCAATTCCTACTATTAGTTCATACTCTCCCTATATATTTTTGTATATATTGTTCAAATTTTCAATCCTTAATGAAATACTTTTAATTCAAATTTCAACTTCAAATATATTTTTTTTAAACTTGTAGTAGATGATCCTTAATGCTAATACAGTTTTTCAAATATTAATTCATTCCATAAATTTAATTAATATATAACACTTTAAATAGAAATTTAGCAGTTTATAATGGGGATTTAAATCAAGAGGCAGTATCTCGATCAATAAAATTCCAGGATTCCATCATTTTTCGTATAAAGGTGAGGAATGTGATTTCACTTTGTGTGAAAATTAATAATTTTCTTGATAAATTATTTATATAAGATGTTATTATTTAAAAAAGGTAACTAAAATAAAATTTTCATTAAATTTAATTAATATTTAACACTTTAAATAGAAATTTAGCAGTTTGTAATGAGGATTTAAATCAAGAGGCAGTATCTCAATCAGTAAAATACAAGGATTTCATCATTTTTCGCGTGAAGGTGAAGAATGCGATTTCAATTCTTGCGAAAAAAGTAATTTTTTGATAAATTATTAATATGAATTGTTACTATTTAATAAAAGTAGCTAAAATATATTTTTTTCTTGACCTAAGTAGGAATTGACTTTAAATTATTTATTTTATATTACTTATTCTAATTAAATTTGCTCTTCTCCTTAACAGGTTTTCATCCTACGAAACTGGAGACTAGATTCAGTTTAAAATTGCCCGCCTCAGTTTCGCTGCTTCAATATTCATTTTGAGCAAATTGAATTCAAAGCAGTTAATATCTGCAAGATAAAAAAAAATCTACAAAAATAATGAAAAATCAATTTGAGTAAGAAGACACAAGATGTGAACGAAGTAAATATAAAACTCAACATCGAAAGGAATTTTAAATAAATAAAAAACGGCAGATGGTTACATCGTCTGCTCGAATGACGACAGATGACGTAATTACCCATAATCCCTTTACTGGGATCATAACGACATGTTGGATTATGTTTTGAAGTCTGATTTTTATAAATTATAAGTGATCGCGGGGGTAACAACTTGCTCAGAATAATAAGATCTCGTATATCAGATGCCAGAATAAAAATATGCTGTATTCCACGCATTTTTTGGTGATATAAATATCAGTCATTTAAGGGGAGAAAATGAGTAATAGGTTGTCTTTATTTAAATTTTTATTTGGTGGTAGTTCAATAATGTCTTGGTAAATTCTTGGTGAAATTTGTTAATATTTTAGCAGAATTTTATATTTCATGTCAAAACAATTTATCAATCCTTATGCTTGTTTATAGTTATATAAATATATGAAAATATATAGATATTTCAAGACAATCTATAGATGAACAATATTATAACACACAGAAAATTATTTTATTTTCATATTTAGTTATAGAATTTCATACTTAAGATTTTATATATAAGATACTATAAATTTTAAAAATAGAGCTTTCTTAATATTGAAATAGGTTCTCGCTTTTTAATTATTAATAAATATTTATGATCTTACATTAGTTATTTTAAATAACAATAGATATATGAAATTCTTACTTTTTATACACATAACTTAATAAAATATTAATTGTAATTAAGGAAGATTTTTTTTCTTGAATTTTCAGGTATTTTTTATGAATATTCACTTTTCCTTTTCTACAATTACTGTTGAAAAAGGGGGGAAATCACTCTAATATTTATCTTTACTTATAATAAAGCTCAATGTGTGTGTGTGTGTTTTGGCGATGTACAGGCCAGACCGTTCGACCTACAGCTACCATATTTGGCACAAGTATAACTTGGGGGCAGGGGATGTGCACCTTGGAGCCCTTTTTTTGAATTTTTAATTAACATTTTAATTAATTAAAAAATAAGTCTAATTTTGACGTTTTCTCGCTCTAACTTCCAAAAATATGCAGCACAAAATTGATTTTTGCATCACGTTAAAGCTAAATAAATTAGCTTTTCAATAACGCTGATATTTTGAATTATAAATTGATATTCTATTTTTAATGGATTTTTTAACATTTAATTTAATCGTATTTTTCAACAATTTATTTCACATAAAATAAAAATAAAAATTTATCTTCACGAAGATCCCCCCAAAAAATCAGCTTTTAATAATACGTTGCCATCAAATTTTCAGAAGTTCTGATAAAAAAAATAAGTTAATTACGACCAAAAATAAAACAGAAAAAATAATTTTCATCACATGATTATATGAAATGAAACAAATAGGAATTGCGATATTTTTTAAACAATAAATCCAAGAGAAAAATTTTCTTGATCGTTTGCAATATCAAAATTAATAATTCCATTAAAGAATTAAAATAAATAAAAATATAATAAAAATATATTTCAAAAGTGCGAAAGTTAAAACTGAAAAAGAATTTTTAGAAAAGCATCAAACGATAATCTTCTGACAGCGAGATTAATTATTTAAAAGCAAGAAATCTTAAACGAACTTAGAAGATGACGTCATTTCAAACAAACGTCAAACAAAAATCAATTGGTAATAAATAGAAGTAAAATATTTTTGCATTCGTGTTTTTTTTAAACAAGCAGACATGTTTTGAATTATTACTTTTATTTATGTAAAGAAGATATATTGTGCAAATCAAAGAATTCGCCTTCGTGATTGTAATTTATCTCCGCATTTTAACGAATCATGTGAAATAAAAACGCATCTTTTTTCAACGAGGAATACGTAATATTAAAGCTATATTTTCAAAAGCAGGTAAGCTATTCAAAACGCATGTTCTTTCAAACAAGCAAACGTAATAACTAATAATGCAAAGTTTGTAAAAACAGTTAAAATATTTTTACCCGCATATTTCGGAGACATCAAAACTTTCTAACCAAAACAATATCATGTTCTCAATTGAGAAAAAAATAAATCAACTATCATTCCAAATTAAACATATAAAAATGTCATTTTCGGCACGTGTCTGTATAAAATGAAGCAAATATGAAAAATGATATTTTTGGAAAAAATGCAATGAAACGTTTTCTACTTTATTTTAGAATACATATATTGCTAATTCAATTAAACAGTTTTATTTAAGGCAAATATGGCTCAACATCTACAAGGCTTCTTCTGTAAATGCAGCCCAACATAAAATTTCTTAATTTTTTTGGGGGGGAGGGACATACGTCTCTTAACAAATGGTCTAAATAAAATATATAATTAGTAGATTGAGGAAAAAAATGCTGATGAATTATGACTTTTAAATTTTTACATTTATCATCTGCTCTGTGAATCATATGTAATAATATAATCTAGAGAAAATAAGTCCTTAAAATGAAAAAAGTGGCACTCCAATCAACTAAATCAATCTTCAAACCTAATCAATCTATGAAAATTTTAATTTAACTATTCGATAAAATCTGTTGATTTTAGATCACTTTTTGAAGATCTCAAAGAAGCCAATCAGGTTTACTCTAGCTTAATTGGCCTAGATTATGAAAATGATGATTGTCTGAAACTTTGTTCTAAACTTGCAATATTCAGAACTGAATAAATCAGCCAGATTTGATCTCAGAAGATAAGAGGGTTTATTTATTTATTTAGAAGTTGAAATATTAAGAATATTTTACAAATATGAATCCATAACGCCAAAGGAATTTAAACTATAATTTTTTGAAATACATTTATAATCCTTAAAAAAATTTTATTATTGAGAGCATTTATATGCATCTAAAAATAAAGTTAAAAACTGGATGTTTCTTTGAATCTGTGAAATGTTTGTTGTATAATTCCTTGAGATCTTATTCATTATAAAAAAATTATAATGTTTCAATACCTGTTGTGAACATGAAACTTCAATGTCGGACTACTCTGCTTTCAGATCTTAGTTTTATTCAAAGATATGCTTGGATTGAGTAAAGAGATCTTTATATTAATTGAAGTTTCATCATTTCCACTTTAATTTGAAACTGAATTTTACGTGCACTGATAGAAAATCAGAGAGAGATGCAGAGTTCAAAGATAGGACTGCTTAAGGCCTATATAATAGTATAAGTGAATTATATGACTATCGAAATTGAAAGCTTAAAAATATTTTGCAAAAAAATTATTATGAGACCAAGTTATATAAAAAAAATTGATTGAATCCATTAGTCGGCATTTATACTGGCGAACCAACTGGTCGCCAAAGGCCGCTAGTACTATAATAAAATAATATATTCTAATATAATATAAACAATGAATTATAATATTATATAAAATATTATACATTATTCCAGGTGACACTTTATAGGTCATTCATAAGAGAATTTTAAACTTATATAAAAAATCGTACTCAATAAAAATCCCCATAATATTTATAACAAAGAAACTGGAATATATGAAAAATTAGAAAGAAAATGATTTTAATATTTAAAGATATATTTTACAAACCGCTAATAATGTACTAAAACTTGAAATTTTTTTTCCAAATTGCTGATATAATATAAAACTTTAGAAGATAAATATGATATTATAAAATAGGATATGATATTTCAAAAAATAAATGATAAATTAATATTTTAATCCAATAAATTCACAAACATTCTTTATAAATTTCTAAAATATAATACATATAATAAAATTTTACGTATTTCTATGCAAGCTTTCAGCCTTTATCGTTTCCTTTCAAACAAAATTTTATTAAAATATTCTTTTTTTCTATATCGATGTAAATTCGCCGAAATGTCTATAAACAAATCGATATTACTTATATACCATCTGATTAAAATTTACAGTATGCTATAAAATTTACAGTATGCTATAAAATCAGTAAAATTGCATAGTTGGTTAGCTAGTTCTTTATTTGTTAATGTTGGCTTTTCCATCTTTACAATATCGTTTTAATATAAATGCCAGATTATATCGATAATTAGCATATATAATCTTGAATATAATAATAAAAAATAAACTGAGTGATAATAGGAATTGTATGTCCAATGCATTATTTTTCGACTTCAAATTGAGGTATTTGCATTAAATCGATTCGAGGGATCTTGTCTCATTAACCCTCCAGACGGCGACATTCAGAATGCAATACTTACCGAAAGCGGCGCGTCTGAATAACAGGTCTGTTCTTAAAAGTGTCAAGGTTTAGACAAAAGGATTGCTTTCCCCTTTTGCGGTTATTACCGCGCAGAAGGGGTTGGGCTGATTAGCCGATGTCATGTTGTGAGTGACAACTGTTGCTTATCGCAGTCTTTCGATTTCGAACAGCATTTTTCTTTCAGTCGATCGAAATAACGTAGATTGAAAGCACAGAAAATATGGTGAAACAGAATTCATGAAACACTACATATAATTTAAATTAGAAATAAATTTTGTTGTATTTAATACGATATGAATCTAATTTTTATAAATTGAAAGTGCTCGCCTATTATTTTTTTAATGTAATAAGTTTCTCAAAATTTTTAATCCCCTCGTAATGTGAAATTATATTTCTAAATTACATGCAAGTGGTTTAATTCTTGAAAAAAAAAAAAGATTCTTTCAGAGTATTTCCAATGTACTTCAGTATTCTAAAATGCGCTTTCAAAATATGAATTCTAAAAGCATGCGTATTACGCTCATCACTAAATTTATCAATCTTTGAATAAAATTATACGAATTGGCCTAAATTCTTACCAATTTTTAAAAAAATTTCATAAATTCTTACGAATGATAGACTTAGAGGTTTCCTTTGTATATCTCAAATAAAATGATGGATCTTGAATTGTTTTTTAATTATTAAATGACCAACCTAATTAATAAATGAGATCAAATTTATCTAATAAATAAATTGCTTTTCCTATATCAATCTCAATTTAAAATTATTTTAATCCATCATGACTGAAAAAACTCTTTTTCAATCATTGATAAAATATTAAAATTTTACAGTTCATTCGAAAATAACACAGTAGAAATAAATTTGGTACATTAAATGTGAATTCAAAATTTTCTTTATCAATGATACGAATATTTTTGCCATATCGTTTTCTAAATTTTATTTATTGAATTACAAATAAACCATGTAGCTGAAGCGAAAGTTCTATAACTAGCATGTCACTAAATGAGATACAAAAATTTCAAGATCTTAATTTTCTTAAAGAATGAATTTTCTTGTTACTTTTATTGCGAATAAATGTTAAAATTTTGATATTTTAATCAATAAAAATTTAATTAAAATTATTGATACTTTTATCCCGAGGTGTTTATTTCCAGTTCCAAATTATATACGGATAAAATGTGTTCGCCCTAGGTCAAACAGTTTGATCTGGATATCGCCAAAACGAATATTCATCTTCACTATCAGTAACGATGTTCACTATTTTAGTAGAAATGGTGGTAAGAGACCTGCGTGCCTGACACCCTTGTTCAAACAAGTTCTGTTTTTAAAAAATGAAAACGTGAGGCTAAAGTTTATTAAGAATAAAGAATTTCAAATTACTTGAAATGTGGGTATTTCTGAATTTTTCTTACTCCTGTGAACAAACTGGATAAATAAACTAAAATCACCTCTAGTGAACTCAAATTTTGCGAACAAGAGAAGAAGGTAATCTAAATGCCAGTTGCACGCATTAATTTTTTTTAATGCTAAGATATGAAATAAAATTAGACTAAGGAGTTAAAAAAATTAGAATTTAAAACACAAAGTATAATTATTTAACTTTAATTAAATTAACTTAAAATTATTATAACTTTTAACTCATTCATTCATTTACTTTCACGAGCATTAAAATTTGCGGATTAAATTACTCAATATTAAACGTATATAAAAATATCACTTAACATTGTGTTTAACATTCACAGAAGTGCGTGTTGTATACATGAGACTGTACAGTGAAATAAGATTAATATTTCGATTAAAAAATATAACCTATAAAAACTGCGCTTATTTTAACTTTGAAAATATTAATAAAAACTAGAAAAAAATATAAAAACAATATCTCTACAATGCTTAAATTTCTGTTTGTATTCGTCAAGGAATGTGAAATTCCATAAACAAAAAAATTGCAAATTAAATAAATTATCAATTTTTACATATAAATTATTACGTTATAAAAATACATGATTTAATATAATGAATGTAAAACTTATCTTTCTAAAAAAACTCACTTTAATTGATGGATTTTATACAAATAAAATATCTCCCTGTTTTTAATTATACTTATCAATGAAAACAAAAAAAAATTCATTCAAATATGAAAAGTCTCGTTCATTAAATAAAATTCTACATATATAATTTCAGTGTCTTTATTTTTTAAAAAAATAAGTTGCATAAGCAATCTCAATTCGAAAATCCTTAAATAAAAGTACGTTATAAAAGAGAAAAATGTCAAATTTTTATTTTATACTTATTTTTTAGATTAACTGTTAGTTCACCCTAAAAAGTTTTAAAATCTTATGGATTAATTTATTAATAACAATACTCATATATGTTCATTCCGGGAATATATTTTCATACGTTCAGTTTTATTCCTTTTATTTAAAACTTAATGTGGATTCGCATTTATTCTCAAAATCTCAAAACTAAGGTTGAGAATGTAAACGAAATTTTAAAATGCTTAAAAGAACGCGACCAGGAAGACAGCATTCCTATCGTCCACTGATAACGATTGGCTTCTCCTTATCTCACATTTCTTTCTCATTATCTCGCAGCTTGAGTTTGGGGGAAGCGAAAAACTGGACCCGTGAAAGTACGGGCAGTGACAGTTTTAAAGGGATTTAAATTTCCGTCTATTCACGGGTTTAACGTTTTGAAGGGAGAAGAGATTCCGTCTATTTGCGGGCTTGACGCTTGGAGGGTTAACGGTCGTAGCTGAACTTCTGCTTCATATGGAAATTTTTGTAGTTCAAATAAATAAACAAACATAGGTGCCATGTTCGGGGAAGATATGAAAGGTCCGACTTTAAACCTTGCAATTTTACATGAATGCAATGAAAGCCGCAAGTATTTGCTTCAGAAGTTTAGGATTAAAATTGATATTTATTTATGCATTTGTTGTGAACTTTTTTAAAATCACTACTGAATGATATATAAGTTGGATTTTTTGCATGCTATTTAATAGTAACTAGGCATTAAATTTGATATAAGTTATATATTTGAAAGGAAGTCTTTCTTATTTAAAACTATTTCACTAAAAATACGTTCTTTTCATTTACATTTAGATATAAAGCAGTTATTAACCCGTTTACCACCAAAACTAAAAGTAATAAATTAGTTTTTATGCAAATATTATTATCTATTAATTTGGGAGTATATAACATTAAATTATAGTAAAATGTCAAAATTTGGCTTAGCTTTTGAGAATTCGGGTATTGTGTACATGCAACGTCAGCGGAATAAGGGTACGGAGTTGAACATAACTTGTGAGAAATTACTCGGAATTTATTTCTGGAAATCTATCCAACATTTCTAAGATTTTGAAAACCTCAAATGCTATTAAAAGAAACTAATTTTTATCGGACTTTAAAGGTTGCAACAAACTTGTATGGATTTACATGTGAAAACTTCCCCTACAATCACAATAAAATGAAACTTTGCATCTGTATATCGTCTTTGCACTTTATTTGTGACATTGCTTGCAGCGCAGTCTTCTATTATCTTCTGACTTTATTATTAAGTGGTTACACACTAAAAATTTATCATTAACTTTGAATTTACTTGGTCTTTCAGATGCTGAAGTACATCTACCTAAATCCCCATTCATCCAAGCATAAATACAATTTGTATAGAATCCAAGAGTAACTTTTTTTTAAATTTCAGTAGTTGATCTTTTTGACAATTTCTATGCATTTGTTAATATAACGTCAATGTAAATTCTCCAATAAATTCCTATTCTGTATTTAGCTACTAAGTTGTCAAATAAATAAACCTCACCAATTTTGTCATTATATTGATCAATAAGTCGAGGTTGCGATTTTTTCTTTCCCGTACTTGAATAAAGGGAAATCTTGTTTACAAATTGGATCTTATTAAATGTTGAATCAAGAAATTTAATGGAGTAATCGTTCCAACGAGCAATAATCACTTTTCTTTCCCTCTTAGAACTGAAAATAGTACTAACCTCTATTTTTCACGTAGTAACCTCTCTCTAAATTTGTCTGATCTACGAGAAGCGAAAATGCATAAATACCAAAAAGTAGATCAAATATGTAATAAATAATTTTACCTAATATTTTCAAGTTTAAGCTTTCCAATCTAAATCTTTCCTAATTTTTCGGTTGAAGTAAGTTTGCTGGTTCTTTTTTACTCATTTTAAATTGTTTTTTAATACTGCCAATTTTCAAGAGATAAGGTAACTTCTTTTAGTGTACTTCGATTGGTCCGGCTGCATCATTTTAGAATACTTAATTATTTCCCTCTTCTTCGTCTCTAGCTTCTGCATTTGCTGTTGGAAAAAATACAATATCGAGGTCATCGTCCTTTGCATCAAGTTCATAAAATTTATTCAGAGAATCATCTAACTAATATCTTTTCTTTTTGGCATTTCTATACGAGTAGAATGAAAAACACACAATCTGTCGATTGAAAAGCGAAATGGATAATTGATATCTCTGAGTGAGCTGAGTTACCCTTTTCCCGCTAAGGATGCGTCAGCTCAATACTTGTTTTCCATCCCCCCTCTAGGTAACCCCAAGTAGCTGAGGAATGAAATAATGTGGTGGACTGTGACCTTGGTTAAAAGTAAAATACGTCTAAAAATCATGTTTCCTTCCCATCATTTTTTCTGGAAAAATCGAAGGTCAACAGTTTTGGTTGAAAAATACTTCAAATTAGACGATCGTTTCACAGAAATATTTCTCGTTTTTTGACCAACTTGAAGATTTCAATTTTCATAAAAAATTTTTGGTCATTAAATTTATTTTGATCTTTGCGTCAGTAAAATGGTTAATGTGTTAAATTAAAGAAACATATGGATGGGAAAAAAGTTACTAAACAGGACCTCTGAATAAATCGGTATAGAAAAGAATCAAAATTGACCAATATTACTGTAACTACAGTAAAACAAAGAAACCTTAAATATATTTTTATAGATAATGAATGATATTATGTATATTCTTTAAATTTATTATATTCAAAAAAATCTACTGCTTTATTTTTAAATCTGCTTTTTACCAAAGAGTATTGTTTATTATTTTCTCTTTCTTTCTTCATTCAGGATTCCAGACCATGGTGCAGGGGATTCAAAATTATTGAACACTTTTGGAAAAAATGTGTTTTTGAATTTAGATTTATATAAGTAAAATTAGTATTTGCAGTAATATCTCTGGGAGCGGTGGCAGTTCAGAATTGTTGAACACTTTTGGAAAAATTGTGTTTTTGAATTTAGATTTATCTTAGTAAAATTAGTATTTGCAGTAATACCTCTTGGGGAAGTGGCAATTCAAAATTGTTAAACACTTCTGGAAAAAGTGTGTTTTTGAATTTAGATTTATCTAAGTAAAATTAGTATTTGCTGTAATCCTTCTTGGGGCAGAGACTATTCAAAATTGTTGAACACTTTTGGAAAAAGTGTGTTTTTAAATTTATATGTTTTTAGTAAGATTATAATTTGCAGTAATACCTCTATATTGTATATTATAGTGAGATACTTTTCTTTTCTAGCTGGTTGCAAACAAAAGATTGGTCCAATCAAATAATTTAGACCTTCGCCAACTGCGTGCATAACTAATACTTTATCTCTATTTTTATGTTGCTTTCTTTGGACCAAATCTGATTTATTCGGCGAATTTCCGTTTGCACCCAGCTAAATGTAAAGTAGCCATTTAGAAATAGTTTAATGTATTGAAATACTATCGATAAATTTTATTTTTCTCTGAAGTAAGCAAAGTGGCACAGCTTAGTTTGATTTTTTATAGCGTTACTTTACTTCAATACGACTTAAAGTCATTCATTCAACATACGCATG
>JAOUZG010013222.1:0-12321 GCA_026289955.1 Argiope argentata
AAACAAACAGAAAAAAAGAACAGATAGACATATAGTAGTATGAATTATATGACAATAAAAATTTATAGATTTAAAAAAATATTTCGCTGAAAAAGTTACTAAGAAATCAAGCAGCATAAAATATTTAAAATTTAGATAGCATGAATTTCGGTGATTCATCTGGTCGCCAAAGGCGGCTAATTTGTAATATAAAAGATTTGTTTCTAATTTTTTCATAACTTGATGTATAAAAGCTTTGAAATTTTGCTGACACCAATGAATAAATCTGCTTGTAATCATATCAACTTAAATTGATGGTAGATATAAATTACAAGTGACTGTTTCATTCGTTCTATGAAAAACAATTAGTTCATTTTACAAAATATCGAATATTTTTACTTGAATCTAAACTTTTCTTAGTCTTCTCCGCTTAAATCTATCCTTTATCTTTATATGCATTATAAATATATTTAGTTGTTAATTGTTATTAGCTATTTCGTTGCATTAAATTATATATTAACCGTTTCACTTGTTGCATACATAGAATGCAGAGACGCTGTTGTGTGTTAGTATCATTCTCGCATCTACTGGGAGCAGTTGCATTAATATCAATTATAATTCTTATTCATTTCATTCAGTTGTGGTTTACAATAGCATAAGAATTTTAAAAAAATAAAGCGGTAAGTAAAAATGCAGTAGAGCTGTGGATTGATGTATGGTAGAAAAAATGGATCAATATAAAAAGATATGTAACATTTTGACTTCAGATTTTTAAAATCCTCATCAGATCTATAAGGGCAAGAGATAATTTTTTACAAAAAAAGATTGTTTGTGTACAAAAAAAGTTATATAAGAATAATTGGCTCATTTTTTTTCTACCTTACCAGAATCCACGGCTCTAGTACATTACTGTTTACCACTGCGTTTTATTTATTTGTTTGTTGTAAAAGTATTGTTTATAGGAATTAGAAATCGTTTTCATTTTTGAACAAGGTTTATACTGATAATTACGAATGCCACTAAAAATGCCTCAAGAAGGCTCCCAATAAGTAAAAAGTTTCCTTTAGAAAAATCACCTGGGCCAAACTGGTGACAGGGGGATGTATGCAGTAATAAAAATGGCGATGGAATCAAACGATCCAACTTAATTTGCGATATATGTAAAAAAAAAGAAATTTACAGCATTTGTGCAATAATATATTCTTGTTATAAGTGAGAATAAATACATTTTTGTTGATCAAAATTACTTGTTACATAATAATTAGTCTTAATTACAACTATTTATATTTTTTTCCAAAAAAAATTACAACGCATTTTATTTCGCACTTTTAGCATATATATATATATAGCACTCAAATGTTTGATTTTTTCCCTTCCCCTTATTCTCACCTTTGATTGTAATATGTTTGGTAATAATTATTTCGAGGAGGAATATTTTTAAATGCTTGATATAATATAATGAATTCGTCCCAATTACAGCTTCCATTCTACGTGGTTCTCACAAATAAAGGTTGAGTTCATTCCTCCATCAGAGTCACTTTTAATTCAGGTTATATATTCGAGAGGATGAATTGAAAACAGACTTTCTTCTCTTAACCCTTTGCGGTCCGATGTCGAGTGTGACTCTACATTCAAGACTGTGCATCATTTTGACGTTTCATTTATTTATTTTTCAAATTTAATTGCTAAAAACGCCTACATAATGGTTAAGAGATGTAGATTAATTTTTCAGAGAAATTCGACTTAAAAGAATCAATTATATTTATTTTTCATAGCAATAAACAAATCTTTGTATTAGGTGAATAATTTTGCGTCTGATTATTTTTCGGATTGCAAAGGGTTAAATATACCAGAAAATGTTCTTGAAATCAAGGCATTGAAGACACTACGTCCTTATATTCATCTAAGCGTGTTTGGACACAGTGAGCTATGTACAGAGGGGAGTTATCATTTGGAATAGAGGATGTTTTACGGAAACAGAATTTGAAATATAGGGTGGAATTGATCTACAAGAATATGCCTTTTAACGCCTCGCTCAGATATTATTATTCGGGTCAACTAGTGGTTTCAAGTCCTGCCAATATATCGTGCCCTGTAGCCTCTTAGCCCTGTTCATGTTTTATTATGCCGGGTTTACATTCGGCCAGTTATGAAATGGCAAATAGGCAGCGCATGCGTAAAAAGGCTAAAAAATGCTGTTCGGTCGAAGACAACTAATTGCCTCAACGGGACAATTGCATGTCAATGTACTGAATTTTTTCTTACTGCGCATGCGTTTGTAAAATATAGCGGGGTTTTTTTGGGGGGGGGGGGAGTGATGACTTATTAATTCCTACATTTTTTTGCTCTTTCTGATGAGAGATTGTGTTCTTCTTTCATTTTAATTGACATTTCTTTTCTATAGTTTTTCCAAATTTCGGTACGTCGATATGTTTTTTTTTTTAAATTTTACCCTGTTTACTTGTGTAAATATAACAAGATAAACATTTTAATACGATATACAATAAAAAAGAAAAATTCAGAAACGCCGAAAGGGCAATTTATAGCCAAGGATGGAATGATTGAATCTGATGATATTATGGCAAACATAAATCAGCTCCTTTCTACGCATGTGTTGCCTACATGTTATCTTATAACTGGCAGAGTGTAAAACCGGCATTATAATAACAAGACAGTCAATATGAAAGACTTAGGTTAGTGTTCTCCAGATAAAGACTCTTTCAGTGATTTGAAATAATATGTGTTGTTGTTTCTTATGGCACTTGCCATGGACAAGCTTGCTGACAAAGCAATTTAAGCCTAATTAGCGTCTCTTGTTTGTAGTAGCGGCAACTAGGTTCAAGAGTACGATTTTTGCTACTCACTCGTCACCTTCGCTTGCACAGCCCCTTTTTACAGGGGGTACATTCTCTCACCTTACAGATAGAACACAGAAGAACAACCATGCTAGAACTGGGACGTCTAGATCATGGGGAAGATGTGCTACCCCTATGCCTTGACACCAACAATATAATTTATGATTCGTTTCATCAAAATTCTAGTTTCCATTGCGGTTGCCCACAGTTTTGACAGTCTCGGGACAACTATTGTCGCTTTGTAGCATTCCATGATGACATTAACAATTATGGGATGACCTATATTTCAGCAGTGCTTTCTACACGCAGCTTCTTTTCGAGTAGTTTTCAAGGACAAGGGATTCTTGCTATCGACTGCAATGGAGGATTTCAAAAGTCATTTATATAAGTGAGCCAATTTAGATTTTCTTCCGCTATTTGCTTTTCAGAAGCCACTTTTCCCAATTTGGAAATACTGTCATAATCCTTGATACAGTAGTTCTTGAAATATCATCTATATCGACTGTTCTAAACAAGGACGCTCCAGTGAGACACCCTCCTAATGATCATGCCTTTGTATGGGGAATATAGTCATAGAACAGACTCTCCGATCAGCCACGAAGATACACGGATTAACCATCAGCACTGAATGACCGGACCGCTGCAAAAGCAATTAGTGGGAACTGTGGTTGAGTCCTAATGGCCGTCACCGGCCACGGTACAACCCTTCCCATAGGAATTACATTCCATTATCGATGGGAGGAGCCTAACCCCCACCTATTTGTATACACACCGGGTTGGCGAGTTTCAACCACCATACCGGAAACATCTCATCCCCAATTACGAGGTGCCCCCTGGGGATATAAACATGACTGAATATAGAATTTTCTTATACAAATGTTCAGTTCATCTCTTCCTAATCACTATCACTATTTGATAGTCTGTTCCAGCAAGTGACAGAATTGTAGATCCAGAAGCGAAACATTCCAAAATGGATGCCTCTATTGTTTTGTAGAATGCCTCTATTTCTTTTCAAATTTTGCAATAACTGACGCGTATTAAGAACATATATTTTAAATTTCGTAGTTTTTTAAAATAGTAACTTGCTAAACTTTGAACTCAATATGAACTTAATCAAGCAATAATCTCATATCGTTTACGGAAGCAACATTTTAAAGCAAAATACAAATTTAAATCATGTGTATTGAATCAGTAAATAAGACAAATAAAGCTAAGAGTTACATATTTTATTGACTAGACACATTTGAAAATACATCAGGTTAATGATACTGAAACTTAAAAACATTGAAACAGTTCAGGAAGCATTTCTTCAAAATGAACAATCACTAAAATAATTTAAATTAAATTTACTTCAAACAAATAATATTGTATAAATATTCTAAATTAGAAACGCTTTTCGGTTGTGAGTATTAAATAAAAGTAATATTCAAACAGCACAAAGCATAAAATTGCATATAAAAGAATTTTTACAAGCTATATTCTTGCACGAAGTCAGATAGTTTATTTTTTTTTTTCAATTACTAATTAAATGTGATTTATATATATTTTTATAATTGATGTATTACACATCAGGATTTCAAAGATATTTCTTGCTATTTTTTTCACAAAGAAAGTATAACAAAAAATCTTGTAAGGAATTTTAAACAAAAGTTATAAATTTCACTGAATATTTATTAATTTTTCAATCATTAGATTACTTGGTTATTATTAATTATTCCAATGTGGAAAGAAATTTGCGCGTTTAAAAAAATAATTTTCTTATAACATAATAAGGAACTCTAAAATATCTTGCATTACGTACGATTCTTTCTTTTAATTTATTTATTTATTAGCCATATTGAAATTAAAGGAGAAAATAATAAAATCATAATAAGCTATTAGTGCTTATGTATTTCAAATTTTCATAGCAAGATTTTAAAACAAATTTCTATAGAATTATTGCTGCTATAATTTAACTTTTGAATTACTAAGGATTTAAATTGTATGCTTTTTCGGATTTCTAAAAAGAAATACTAAGTATTGTTTGTTATAAATAATGCAAAGCATAATCAAATGGAATCCTTGAAACTTCTTCCAAAAATTTATAAATCCATCAATTCAAAGTATACTGATATATTAAAGAAAATTTTTTATAATATATTAATGAAAATAAAATAATTTAAAATTAACTGTTGCAAAATTTCAAAAAAATAATTAATTAATTCCTAAATTTTATACCGTTTAAGACATTTAATTTTGTTTTATACCGTTTAAGACATTTAATTTTGTTTTATACCTTTCAAGACATTATAATTGACTTTACATGAAAAAGTAACACAAAATAGCATAGAGAAAATGATTTAACATTTCAATTCTATATTCTTAAAATATTGATTTTAATTATACATTAATCAATAAAATTTATTGGATTCTTTTTAAAATATTTAGATTTTTAATTATTTTATTGACAAAAAACACAAATGAAGTAAATTTCTATTATATAAATGGATTTTAAAGAAACTTGACATCTACAATGTAAATAAAAAGAAATTATTTAAAAGGAAAAATCTCTTTAAATGTTGGTAGCTTTAATAGAAATATCTGGACGTATTTTGCTGGGGCTTACGGCATTTATGTCAAGGAATTTGATACTACTGAATGTTTCTAATTTCCTTTGGAAATAAATGGCTTCAAAAAGAAACACTATTGACATCAATAGTACAAAAAATTATTTAAATTATAAATCGCATGATCATTTAAGTTGCATTAAATTCCATTTCTCATTATTTCCCTTTATAATCAAATAATGAGCCTATAATAATGCAGGGAATATATTATCTAGAAAAGGTGTGCTGCCTTTTTATAATATTTAAATCTTATAGCAAGTTTTCTTAAAAAGTTTGTTCTTTATTATCCTCTGTATTTCATTATTAAACTACAAAAAAATGTACGTTAAAATCATTCCTTTATAAAACTAATAGTAAAGAATTATAGTTTTTTAAGAAGCATATAGAAAGTTGTTTAATTAGACCGACTGCGCAGTAAATTATTTTTATGCATGTGTTAAACAAAATAGATTTGAATTTTAAAAATGCATGCACTTTTTAAAATTGTTTTTAACTTAGTTATCACTTATATGGAATTTTTTAAACATCAGCTTCTCCGACTTTTTGATACTTTTGTTTTGTTAAAAACACAATAAAAAGACGGTTAAAAGTATTGAGGAATTTTGGTTATAATTTTCTACATTAATGTTTTGTCTGGTTTAACTTAGTTTTATTTTGATATGAAATTGTAAATCAGTAAGGCTATACTTTTGTTCAATGTTAAATTAAAAATGTATAAAAAAATTTTGAAAAAAAAACACATAAAATATCACTAATTATGGACAATCCTCATGCATCAGCAAAGATTTATGAGGAATGTTAAAAAAATCCCTCATGTATCCACAAAGATATATGAGGAATGTTAAAAAATCCCTCATCTATCCACAAAGATATATGAGGAATGTTAAAAAAATTACACAATACACATTTCTTATCTTTTTTTTCCTTCAGAAAGCGATTTACTAAATTGACGCTTTCAAAATAGTTTAAAATTGATTTGGAATACAAATTTAACATTTTTAATTTGAAATAATTAAATAAAAATGTAATTGTTTATTGAAATTTGGCATGGAAATTTAAATTAAAAGACTTTAAATATTTTTTTAAAAAATTAAGGTAAATTAACAAGCAAAATTTAGAGTAATCTGAATAAAACTATTGTTATGATCCTCCTTTTTTAAGGTTTAAACAAATACACATCAAACAATAAAGAAGAACCAACTTGCAAATGAACACATTTTGTAACATAAAATTGTGCGTTGATTTAAGTCCCCCAAAAGATCATGAAATACAGAAGATATTAACATTACTCGAATTATTTTTTCTCCAAAGTTGGATCCTAAACACTGAGAAATAATCTGCACGATGTAAAAAGATTATGAAACGACTAGACCCGCTACAGTGAAGTGTTCGTTTTTCGGAGAATAGAACGACGGATACAAAACTATTTTGAAGTCGAAGGAAATGCATTTTATACACTGAAAACTAATCGATGCTCAAAATCGTTGGGGATTTTTTTGAGGATAAAAAAAGAAAAAGAACAACTTTCAAACTCGTGATTCTAGTTCAGTCCTTCTTGTGCAGAATCCAGAGAGTTTCCTTTAAAATATGAAATATTTCGAGACGATTTTCAGTTCAGAATGGAGATTAGTAGCGTGAACGAGTTAACGTATCAACAGCGTCTGAAGGTTGATAGTTTGATGTGGAAGCCTTCAGCGGGAGAGTTCAGTTGGAGAAGTCCTTCACACACAGCAGTTCAATGAGTTAGTTACATCAGTGCACTGAAGAGAGCTTGTGTCCGTTTTTCTTTTGTACAAGATAAGCTCTGGCACGTAAGTTTATATTAGTAGATATTTCATAGTTTTGTATTCAACACGTTCAGCGCCATAGAAGAAACTTTAATACACTCATACTGACATCGCATGTAGTTCGAAATGTGTTTTAAAATTATTACGAGGTTTACATCAATTATGTGAGAGTAATAAATAAATGAAGCATACTGAATATCTGAATTTTGTTTAGATTTGAAATTTTTCACATTATTGAAAGTTTTCAGGTTTTATTATATATGCCTATTAAGTAAAATTATTTGTATGGATAAAATAATGATATGAAATTGAATAGTTTTGTTTCCAACATTAAGTTTAAAATTTTAATGCATCTAATTTAAAAGTTCGAGGAAAAATTAACAAGGAGTAAAATAATGACTCTTATTAATTTTTCCTCGACTAAAATCGGAAAAAGTTTTAAAAAAATGTCTATTAAAATTCTCATGAAAAAGGGATATATAGACACTTTTTTCAAATGATAAGCATGTATGCTCCTAAAAAGAGACCTTATGATGATAATTTTTTAAAAATATTTTTGACAGAATTTAATAGTAAACCAGTATATATTGAATGCAAATGAGATAATTATATCGTAGTGTATATCTTGAATGCAAAAGAAATGAAAAATAAATATATTGAATGCAAAGAAAATAATTCTATCGTAGTGTATATCTTGCATGCAAGGGAGATGAAAAATAAATATATTGAATGGAAAGAAAATAATTATATCGTAGTGTATGTCTTGCATGAAAGGGAGATGAAAAATAAATATATTGAATGGAAAGAAAATAATCATATCGTAGTGTATGTCTTGCATTCAAAAGAAAGGAAAAATAAATATATTGAATGCAAAGAAAATAATTATATCGTAGTGTATATCCTGCTTGCAAGGGAAATGAAAAATAAATATATTGAATGCAAAGAAGATAATTATATTGTAGTGTATATCTTTCATGCAAAATAAATGAAAAATAAATATATTAAATTAATATATTGAATGTAAATGAGATAATTATATCGCAGTGTATATCTTGCAAGAAAAAGAAATCAAAAATAAATATATTGAACGCAAAGAAGATAATTATATCGCAGTGTATGCCTTGCATGCAAAATAAATGAAAAATAAATATATTGAATACAAAGAAAATAATTATATCGCAGTGTATATATTGCATGCAAAAGAAATGAAAAATATATATATTGAATAAATATATTGAATGTAAAGAAGATAATTATATCGTAGAGTCTAACTTGCATGTTAAACAAATGAAAAAATAACATCTCTCATAGTATAACTTTAATTTTAATTAATTAATTTATTTAAGCAATAAATTAACGATTGTTATTGCTAACAAATTATAAATAATATACGAATAATGTTTTGCAAAAAAATAAATATAGCAGTATAAGGGTATATACTGTAGACAAAATGCTATGATATATTAGCTTGTGGGAAAAAAACCTATATTTTCTTTTAGAGTAAAATTGAAGAAATTTGAGCCATTTATATATCTTATTTAAAAGGATAAAATGAGTTGGTTTTAAAAACGTGAAATTCAACATTTAAAAATTGAAAAATAATTGACTTTAAAAGTTGCTCTACAATGACATTCCCCTTTCATTGGCGAGCAACTGTTCTTAGTTAGCTTTATTCTGGGGGGGGGGGGGTGTTCTTTATGAACACATGTACTGATTTTATTTCCCCTGATTTTACTTAATGTCTATAAATATTCCTCCTGATTTTGTTCGATTCGTTTTATGTATGTTTTCCCTCTTGTTCTATTTACATTTCTTCTGTTTGTTTTGTTTTGTTTTTTATGTGATGACTATAATGACTTTCAATAATATCCCTCGCATCCGAACACAATGTGCAATTATTTCAGTCCATTCATCAGGAACTTTGTTTTACGAATATGAATTTAACATACTCATGTCTTTTGAGACGCATAACTCAACATTTTCTTCATTCATCTGTCGCGAATGAAATTCCCCGTTTCTTCCGACGTATGGCGATGAGCGTGTTATAAAAAATACTTGTTTCATGGGTAAAATAGATAAGAAACTCCAGCACCTTGACGTTTCAAACTAAGGTTCGCTGAGGAGGTCTTGTCGAACGCCATAAAACGAACACCCGATCACTTTCTTTTGTGTTTCCGCATGCACCCCGCTATTACGTCTGGTACTGCAGCATGGGCGCCGCCGAGAGGTTCGGATGCGGCGTCGTGTTCATTCGAAGGGCGGGAAAGCTCTTGTTGTACCAGTCTTCGTCTGCGTCCTGCCTCATGGCCGCGGCCATGTTGGGGTTGGCGTGGCCCATGGAGAAGGGCTGAGCTGCCATGGGTGGGTAGCTGGAGGCCATAGGTTGGTACCTCCCGCCCATACTGTTCATGGCATTTGGAGGCGGGTACTGGTAGCCCCTCGAAGCCACCGTGGCCGTCGGGTAGATGTTGCGCATCATGGCGCCGTTGCAGGTGGGAAGCACAGAGGGCGCTGCGAGTGCCTTCTGTAACTGTTTTTCCTGCTTCCGATACTTGGCTCGTCGGTTCTGGAACCACACCTGGAATAAGATCGAATTTTTAATGCACATTCTTTAAAAACTCAATTTATTGATAATTAGGTAAGAGACTAACTACGATTAATTCGATACATCATATGATTAATTATATCCTGTTCTGCAGTTTTAAAAAAAGTTTTGCAAATTAAATAAGTGATATTAAGGACTGCAGGAAAAATGAATCTGTATTTCTTTTTAAATGAAAGCAATCATTAAAAATATTTATTACTTCAATACAATTCATTTAATAATTTTTTTCTCTTTAATTAAAAATTACTTTTAATGCCAATTATTAAATTATTCAAAGATTAATTGAAAAAGGGAAGAAAATTGCATGAATGTAAATATCTGTTATCGCTAATCGTTTTAACCCTCTCAGGGGTTGTGGAAAGGATGATTTCCACCTAATTTTTACTTCAATACAATTCTTCTTAACCCTTTCAGGAGTTGTGGAAAGGAGGATTTCCACCAAATTTTTACTTCCATACAATTACATTATTTCCATACAATTTATTTAATAATTTTTTTCTCTTTGATTAAAAAATACTTTTAATGCCAATTATTAAATTATTGAAATATTAATTGAAAAAAGGAAGAAAATTGCATGGATGTAAATTATTCTCGCTTATCATTTTAACCCTTTCTGGGATTGTGGAAAGGATTGCTCACCACCAAATTTTTCAGTTTTTGTATGAAATTATGTAGACTGGCCCAAGTTCTGACAAATTTTGCTATTTCATAATAACTTAGATGTTTCAATTCTTTATCTTACGTACAATGGTGTATCTTAATTTGATACTTTGGTTTTGATACTTTTGGTTTCAACAAAAATTAGAAGACGAAAATTAAAAATTTTACTACCTGCACGAGCATCTCAAAAAAATCAGCTTTTAATAACGCGTTGCCATCCCATTTACAAAAACTCTGATTTAAAATAAATTAAGTTAATGAGTACAACAAATAAAACCTAGAAAGATGTCCTTTTGAGTACGCGATTATAGGAAATGAAATAAATAGGAAATGTGATATATTTTTAAACAATCAATGCGAGACAAAGTTTTTTTTGGGGTCGTTTGCAACACTAAAGTGACTCGTTCGATGAAACCATTAAAATGAATAAAAATATAAATTTAACTCTCACGAACACGAATTGCTTGGCCTTTCGAGAAATGATGTTCTGACTGATAAGTTGAAATATGCACGGCAGATTTCATTTTAATCTTTATTTTGGTAAAAATATTTTGGTATATTTGGGCAAATTTCAAAGTTTACTCGAAGAATAAGAATGGATGATTCTAATATGCCTTTATTACTTTGCTAGATTGTAACAATAACGATACTTTATAAATGCAAATAATTACAAGAAATAAACGACCATTTTCAGTAGGCATTATTTTGTGTAAAAATGCTGTAACAGATTCAAATTTATGCGCTGAAAATTCTAAGTATTTGTTTCCGAGTTTATTTAAGAACTCAAAACATATCCAGAATGCTGAAATGCAAGTTTTTACATCGATAGTTTGCATTTTATCTGTTATTTTGCATAAGAGAATTCAAACAATATGTGTAAATAGGTTCAATCAATTAATTCATTCAATAGTTTCATTAATTAATTAATTAATATGTGCATTCATTAATTGTTTGTAATGAAATTGTATTTTTTTCAAATGGAAATGTATAATTATTTGTCCTTATGCTAGCAAAAGACGCACCACACTGATACTGTATGACATGAAATGAAAGGTTAAAACGTGGACGAGAAAATCACTAAAATTTTGTACATCAAAAGAAGGCTTTAAATTTCAAACAATTGTAACAAAGAATGTTTCGGGGAAAAAAAGAAAGATTAATTATTTTTAATTAAAAATTAAATGCATAGAATTTGATCACTCAATACATTTTACAGTTTTAACGTTAAAATTATAGATTTTTTTTAATATATTCAATTCAAGCTTAAATTTTAGATGGGGTTATTCTAAGAAAACTTAAATTTATCTATAAATTTTGTCAAAATATTGTGATTTTTTATCTTATGTATAAAAATTTATTGTGTGTTGAATGTTTCATTTTTGTGGCTTCAGTGATTGTATCGTCGATTAAATATTTTTATGCAAATAAATGCAGCCAATTCATGCTCACGTGATGTAAGTAAAATGCAAAAAATTATGAAATTTTTCGTATGTCTTACAGAAGTAAAAGGCTGGTGACATTAATTGAACTAGATATGGTATGACACAGTCACGTGATAAATGTGACTCTGACGTCCTCTTTATTGATCTGTTTAGGGAATAAAATTCAATTAATGATTAATTTAAAAATTCTTCGCTTGCTTTTCTTGATTGATGAGAATTCAAGTCATGAAAATTTATTTATTACCAAATATAAAAAAATTAGCTTTAAAAGCAATCGAACGAAAAAGAATTTTTTTTCACTTTCTTAATTTGTTCGAATTTTCTGTTCATAAATATACATATTTAATAAAATATTCTCATAACATCCGCTAAATATATATGTTAACA
>JAOUZG010013229.1:0-11290 GCA_026289955.1 Argiope argentata
GCGTTTGACATGAATATTTAGAGAAATATTGCTTCCAATTTCTCATAATTTTCGGTTGACTAGAATTCCTTATAAATTGGAATGAAATTAACATTTTTAAACATTCACCACCAATATTCACAAATTTTAAAGATGGAGTATGTTTCTAACGGCATTTGAAGTCTTTCAGGAGAATTTGTTTTTTAAACAAGTAAGGCATAGTTTTCAAGTTAAACCTTAAAAGTAAAAACTTCTTTAAAGGGTGCTTTATCTGCTTTTACTATCTTCGAAGTCGAAAAACTTCAGCAAAATAACACGTATAGGCCGTCAGTAGAGAGAGCTTAATCATCAATTCACTTACAGAAGTGTCCGAATCGATAGAAGATACGCCATATAAAATAAATCCCTTAAAATTAATTTACACTCGCAGTAATTTGAAGCCCATAAAGAGTTTTGGAACATATTACTTACCGCCAAAAAATTGTTAAACTTACAAGATAATGAGCCGCACAAGTTGAATGAAGATAATTTCTAAAAGAAATCAGTGTACATATTGCGATAACTGTTTTTTTAAAAAAAATACTAGAGGTGTTATGAAGTATTGCAATGCAGTGTTTTCTAAGCTTTGCTAAGATTTAGAAGCACTAATGTATTGATGAAATCAGACAACACGAACTAGACAGAAAAAATGCCAGACTTTATGTTCAACTGTTCTTAGCTCAATTTGTATGAGTTTTTTTAGTATATTGAATAATTCAACACTGGGGCGTTTCTTAGTAGATAGAAAAATCGAGGCAGTTGATTTTTTTTAGTTATTAGTAAAGCTACAACTTAAGTGAACCCAGAATGATACTTATAGTAACAAAACATTTAAGTATTTTCTATACCTTGCAAGACGGAATACTACTGCATACACGTAAAGATCTGTGTCCTTCAGTAAATCATGAAAAGAAAGTATTGAAAAACACTGCAAAATGAAGCAGGTTAAAACTTGTCACAAGACTAATTATAAAAGTTTTATTTTAAGTGATAAGGATCTATTTACATTTTCACAATTTGTAATTCTGAAGGACTTGGAAATATATTTATCACATAACAGATCCGATAATATCAACTTTACAGCATTCTGAAAGAGTAAGCGTCCCAATTCCTTTTCATTATTTCTTTCAAATATTTCATTTTTTTAGAATTTTTATAAAATGAATCGTGTGTAGATTTTCATATCATTTGTTTTGTGCTCACTTTTTAGCGAGCTCAAGCTAACTTTAAAGAAGTATCACCAAATAAGAAACTGTAGTAATTATTGTTTCCAAATGTTATCTTCGACCGTCATAAAACTGCAGAATTTAAAAACCTAAGAATTGGAGATATTCGTCTGCTGATTGAGGATACAAATGTTTGATTAGAAAGGGCCCACATTTACCCCTGTGAGTATATCTGATACTGTACAAAAAGGCCGAAAATTCCTTGAATTATAGGTTAAGAGTCTTAATATTTAATCTTTAGTAATAAAGTTCTAATCCATCTTTATTACTAAATATTGATTAGAAAAATGGGAAAGAAAAGCAAGGTTGCTGTTATGGGTTTTATCTTTTAAATGTAAATGAGATATATTTTGTCAAAATACATAGTAATATACTTTATTGAAATAACATTTTCTTGAAATTTTTATTCATAAATTTATATCCTGAAGAATAAAAAAAAATACACAACTAGAAATTTTTGCACATTATTTTCTGTTCTGTAAAATAATGTAATGTTCCTGTCCTATACTCAAAGCTCTTGACAAAAATATAACTTTTGCATCGCTTTCAGGACCGAGTGAAGCTGGTTCTTCTCGGCGTAGTTCGGTAGGGGATATTCCAGTTGATGACCTGACGGAGGGAGTGCCTGATCAGCTAGTTAGCAGGACAGTAAGTAGAAATGAGATTTTTTCCTTCCCGTGTTTGCTACAACTACGAATGGATTGAATCATGAATTTATTTAACTTTTTACGTATACGTCTATTCCTCAAATGCACATTTATAAAGAGTAATTGGCTTTGTACTTATTGTATTTTTTTAGATTTTTTTAAAAATTCGTCAAGCTTGTCATTTCCTGTACTGTTATTATGCTGCTGGAGAACACATCCTTTAAAGCATTTGACAATTATTTACCATTGTGAAGTCATAGCACGAGAAATATTTTTAAAAACAATGCATTTATCAAAATTTTTAAAGAATTGAGAAAGGGCTTTTTGCGTTACTGTCTCTTTGATATGTGTTTTCAAAATTATTCATTTTCTAAAAGGTCGTTCTTCTCCTACAGATACCTGTGCTGAGACCGGTATCACCTCCGGTAGAGAAAGAAAGTAAGTTTTTCAATTTGTTTGATAATTATAAAGATATCATTTTGTTGTTGCTTTTTTCGTTGCTTCATTGCTTGTCGCATTTTTCTCAAATTGCGATGGCATGCTTACGTTTTATACTTTTAAAGCCCTCAATGACAACACTTTATTTTAATATTTTCTGAATCTCATCATTTGAGTAATTTCCATAACATAAGGGAAAAATAAATACCATTATGAAAAAAATCGTCTTTTTAATACAAAAAAACCAATGTATTTTTAATCCATTAAGAGCTATTTTAATCTTATTTAGTAATTTATAGTTCACAGAGCTTCAAACACTTCATGTATGAGTCCATAAAAGTCCTTATTTTTTCCCTTGGGGCTTCTTGCTGGCATTTAAACTTTTTATGATAATCAATTTTTAAACACTTTAACTAGCTACAGAACATTGGATGCACATGTGGGGTTAGGAGCATAAATGATTTTACCTGATTATTGGTGATGAGATCAGAGGAAATTTTCTTACATGTGCATAAAAGTTAAGAGATTTCATGGACCTTACTGATGAAATCTCAGGAAATACTTTTTTGCAATATCATGGGAAAACTGTTTGAATTTCTCTTTCGTTTTAATATGCTGTATTGAGTATATAACAATAGATTGAATTGACGTTTATTTTTCCAAGCCCTTATACTCAGCTACCCCTAATCAATTCCATTTGTAGAAAATTGAATTCTTCCTTAATTTAAGCGTGTTTTTTAAAATGGAAATTAAGTGTTTAATATTTAAAATGTTCTAACTAATAATATTACTAGAAAAGCTTAAATTCATTACACTCAAATTACAAGAGGCAAATTTTTGAAACCTTCCCTTCGCAACTGCTCTAGAGTAACGGATAAACGGATCATTTTTGGAGGGACCAAATTTCTGCTTTTACCAGTTGGAATTTCTCGATTTATCAGTATTTTTTTATAGGCGTCTCAATTGCCTCATTTTTGAGTAAAATCTGTTAGTAAATGATTTTTTTGATTGAACTCGAAGTGAAAAAAATAACATTTATAGCAATTTTGCCCTATAACTTTCTTCTGTTCTTCATAAAGTACTTGAGAATATCTTTACGATAAGAATTCATATAAAGCATCTAAAAATTGTAGTAATTGATATTTTTCAAAAATTTTAACAGTTCATATTTGAAAATTATATCTTGACACAAATACTATTACACATTCTGAATTCTTTAGTAATTCATAAAATATACGGAAAGTCTTTGCAAAATGAAGCAAGTTAAAAAATTTCATACCAGTTATAAAAGTTTCATTTTAAGTGATAAAGGTGCAACTACATTTTCAAAATTTGTTATTAAGAAGGCCTTTGAAATATATTTAGCAAGTAGCAGAAGTAATAATTTTATTAATTTTATCGTATTCTTTTAAGTTTCTGAAATTTTGTTCAATATTTTTTTTAAGATTTCATTCGCAGAATTAAAAACCTGTATCGTGAAGAAATACCACATGTTTTGCTTTCTTTTAAATTTTTGGCTAGCCCAAATTAATATTTTAAAAAAAAAATGTCGTCAAATAAGAAATTCTAAAAATCTCCAATCATTACTGTTGACAGTTAATAAAACTGCGATGTTTAGAATCTTAAAAATTGGCGTTTTCAGTCCACTGAATAAGAATAGAAAGGTTTGAATAGAAAGTCTCCTAAGGAATAAACACTCATCACTGTGGGTTTATCTGCTCTTGAATAAAAATGCCAAACATTTCTTCAATTATTGGTGTATACAATTAAATACTTATTTTTGTAGTTTAATTAGAAAAATGGCAAAAGAATAGCAAGATTACCTGTCTTTGGATTTTAACTTTTGCCTTTTAATAATGAAATATATTTTGTCTAAATGTGTAGTAAAATACTTCGTTGCTACGACATTTACTTGAAATTTTAATTCACAAATCGATGCCTTGGGAATTAAAAATAACTTTAATGGAAAAAAATATTTGCGCATAGTTTTCTGCTTCCTTAACAAATTAATTGGAAGTTAATGTTTTATATTCGAAAATTCATGACGTATTCAGTTTCTAAATCGCTTTCAGGGGAGAGCTTGCCCGGCCCATCGAGGAGGAGGTCATTGGATGACATACCGGTAGATGAATTGGCTCCTGAAGTGGTGGCGACCCCGCAGCCGGTGCGCAGGAGAGTAAGTGGGAGCGTGGTTTTTTTTTTTACCTTCCTGTGTTTATTAATTATATAGGCAATGCATTTACTTAAATGGCTTTTTAACGTACTCCTCTGTTCTCCAAATGCACACTTACATTGGAACCAGTCGCCTTTACCGATCAGGTGGCTCAAACGAGAGTCAGTCGTTCGAGTTTAGACATGACTGCATGTCCATGATTCCCTGGAGCTATCAAATGTTAGATCTGTTTTAGTTGTTGCTTGCTGTTTATTATAGGCATGAACTTTTCCAATGAGGGCAAGTGCCCTTCAAAATTTCATATTGTAGTAATTTCTCGTTTTTATTCTTGGAAACTACAAAGATACTATACTTATTTCTCGTGGGTTTTATTAATGACTAAGAAAATTATTAAAATATTTTAAACGATGAATATTCAAAGCAACCATGTAGTGTATTGTTGAAAATTATCAAAAAAATTTGAACATTTCTCGGTTATTTAGAAGGTATAACAAAAATATTTTTTTATTTTGAAATATAATATTCCTTTTTGAGGAACAATATTTTTGAAATTAAAGCTGTAAAAACGAAAAAAATGTGCTTATTTCTTAATTAAAATTTTGTTTTTTAAAAAAAATTTACCGATTAATATTAACTAAGCAATAAATTGAGCAACTCCGTTGATGGGTGTGTTAATGGCCGGAATTAGGTGTTCATTGTACTGATCGCAATAACTTCTTTTCTGCACTTTCATGGCTATCTGCTTAAAATTCACTTTGCTTAAGTTTTACACACTTATATAACATCTCAAGATCCTAAACAACAATACATAAAATGTTATAATATTTTAAAAATAGAATTTGAGTTTATTATAAAAAATTATTTGGCAACTATTGGTGAGTTCTTTTGATCATAGCTAATCTAGGTGTTTGCTTTGAAATCCATAACTGTGCCACAGTTTAAAATGATTATGGAAGAATGGAGTACTACGTCTGCATGGTTAGCGATTCAGCGTTTATTGCCTAATCAGTTTTGGTGTATCTGTTTTAAGTGGCGGTAATTAGCAAACATCATAGCATTTTGATTTTTCTGATGTTCTGTTTTTATAAGAAGTTAAGAAATATAAGAAGTTCTGTTGTTTTTAAGAAGTTTTCCATTTTTTATACAGAAAAGAAGGAATACAGAAGATGAGGAAGAAGAGAAGGAATTTAGAGGTAAATTATGACATTTTTTCACTCGCATATTGCCAAATAAAGAGCACCAATAAACCAATATGGTTAATTGATTTTGCCAAATCCTAATTATCGTGCAGGAAGAAATGATATAGAAAGTCATGTCTGGAATATACAGGGACTTAACAATCAGATATTGATCAAAAGTTTCTTCAGTGGGCAGTTATTTGAAATTATATTTATTATTTAACATATAATATTTTTAACTTCCACTGCCACGTCTACTTTTATACTGGAAAAACATTAATGTTTTTGTGATGCCCACAATTCAAATCACCTCAAATTTCTGGTAAGTCTAACATTTGTCGGTCCCATTTGTGACACGCAATTCTTAATTTCCGACAAACTAAACTAAATTAAATCTGTAGATCAATAGCCAGAAAAAGTCACAATTGTTGAAGAGGACCTCATTAAATAAATAGAATCGGTTATTACTTCATTTGTTTATAAAAATAAATAATTAATCTTTATTTTTAAAAATATTTTGGAAGCGTACACATCATAAAGAAACACTCCACTTAATAAATGTAATTAAAATATATCGTGCATTTATTAATTTGATCAAAAACTGTATGCAACAAAAGTTTTGTCTAATAGAACATATTCGTTGGAGGCAAAGATGGCTCTTCTGACTTTTTTTTTGCCTTGTTTGAATCTTCAGTTCCACTGTGGCTGAAAGTGTTTAACCTTCAAACGAATATGAATAATCGATTCTTTTTCTATTTAAACACATATTCTGTTTTCATTTGAGTAAACCAACTGAATATGGTTATTCCTTTTTTCTTTCACGTTAGTGGATATGATGATTACTAAATACTGGCACGATCACAACTTTTAATTAAATTTTGATTCCGAAATAGAAGGAAAAAATCGAATCAACTGAACATCCCATTCGTCATTCAACTGGGAAATAAACTGAAATAAGGTACAGGCTCTACCTTCCTCACGCAACGGACGATTAAGTTCTTTGGTGTGTAGTAGAGTCTTGAAAAACGAAATGCAGTCTTCATATTCGGAACACAACCTCCTTCGTTCCAGACAAGTGTTTACAAACTTCTAATTATTGCTACCCACTTATTTAAATATCGAAATCTATGGTGACCCTTTTCAAACTAGGTAGGGGGAATGGTTTTGAGAAGAAAAGCACTCGTCTTTTTGAAAATTATATATGCTATAAAGTTCTGAAGGAAAAAAAACATTTATTAATCGTAATAACTCGTTACACAAATCAAAATAAGCTCCTTCGATGTTGTGTTCTTAAATTGAATGTTCAGAGCGATAAAGTTGGATCTATACTCAACTGATTAAATCGCTTGAATACATATTGTTTTTAATACTGTTTCGTACCCCGATGAATATGCTAATCCAACATCATTTATTTGAAAATCGTAGAAATAATTATATATAAAGTATTCAATGTCTAATCGCCATCCACAAAAAATCAACTAGCTATTCATCAAATTATTCATAAAATTTTCGGAACTAGCCATTAATATAATTTTGCAACTACCATTCTAGGAAAACTAAAAAGGCAACTCTGAAATATTGATTATGTGTTTATTGAATTTCATGCTCGGTAGTTACACTTCCAAAAACATTTTGATGCATTCTGACTTACTTTGAAATATTTGGTTAACTTTATAGTTCTTTTTGTTTGGTTTAGAGGAGGTTCTTCCTCGAATGAAAAAAAGGAAAGGAAACCCGGTCCAAGAAGACCCAATTGCTGCAAATGCGGTAAATAAAATTTCATTAATTTTAGTTTATTCCATTCCTACAATTAGCTCTCTCTCTCTCTCATTTGATGTTAATAGTTTTCTCAAATATTAATTCATCAACCTTTTTATTTATTAATTAAAAACTTTCTCCCTGAAAATCTTCATTTCCCCATTGCCAAATAATAAACGAATTCAGTTTGTTGTTTCCCAGCACTAGTAAGGTTAGGTTTAACTTGTTTTCTGCCGATTATTTTCATAAAATTTGTTGCATTTTAAATTAAACATTGTTAATGAGTCAATTTTTCCGATTCATTTTAAAGAACTTTTTAATTATAATATTACAGATTGAAGATTAATTAGAAATTTCTAATCTGTATTGCATTACCTCAACTGGTGCAGAATATTCACGTATTTTGTTTGCACAATTGATTTTGAATCTTGAACTGGCATTGAAAATTCAATGCTAATATATGTTTTTTTTATCAATTACTATAAATAATTGTAATTGTTAGACCTAGATAGCCTGTTTGGTTGGGCGTTGGTTTCGCATCCTTTGGGTAGAGAGTTTGAACTTGTCAGGCGAGGGCTTTTCATTTGTGGTGGACTTCAAATCTGTTGTAGTCGCAAAGTTTTCCATGTGAAGAGTAATACAATTTGGGATACTGGGTCAGAGGTGATCGTTCTACTTTTCAGATCTTAGTTACGATCTGTGGATGAATGAAGGAAATGCATGAATGAAGCCCACCCCGTAAAAAGGATTTGTGACGTATGCTAGCTAGAAATTAGACTTCTGCTCTTAGGTGCTCAGGAGTACATACTCTCAGAAGCAATATTCCAATATTTGTGTTTTGAAATATGTGCCTTTTATTTTAATTCTTTTACTATTTTGGTCATTTGCGATTATTTTGTGAACTTGTTCTTATTCATGTTTGTATATACTAATAATGTTACTTGTTTAATTGGTTTTTAAAAAATTCTTTTTGTGTATATTTGTATAAGTAATTTTTTTAAAACTTTTTTCTCTGTCCGGGGAGTCTTAATTCCCTCAAGAGTTAGTTTTTCACGTTTATGCTGGGTGGGGTTGCTTTGAGGCGGCCGATTGTTTAATTTCTATGGCTTCGGCTAGGTCGGAGTATTGGTATGCATTGCCCTTGCCCTCAGAACCTTCATCACACTTCCTTTCGTTGTAAAGTGGAGCATGAGAACAACAACAATTGTAATTATTTTATAAAAAGTAACTAACATAAAACAATTTCCAATTCTTAAATTTTTCAAACCTATGAATTGATTTTTTAAAAAGTCTTTTTATATTAATTGATTTTAATTGTAATTATCATAAACGTTATCTGAACTTTCCAATAAAAGGCAGATCGGAACGGCAAGGGTACGAAAAGAATTTCTTAGTTTATGAAATAAGTTTCGACATAAAACAAAACTGTTGAAAAGTTCATTGTAACTTATTTATATTTTGGCGTATAAGCATTAAAAAACTTGATTTATTATGAATTGAATTTCAAATAACTTTCTAAAAATTTATATTTTAGTAACTGACGTTGAAATAAGACGATATTTGGGTACACAAAAAAAATATGTATATGGATACAAAATTAATGCACTTGATGCGATCGTCCGAAAGTCTTTCAGTTCCCTAAACTCAAAATTATCAAATGCAAATTAGAGAAAAATTTAAAACGTCAAATGTCTAAGCAATGTTCAAGCTTTTCAGTGACATATACCATCCTACAGAACAGGGTGCTGTCTCTTTACCCCATTTCCATAACCATTTCGTTCAATAAACAGATTGATAAGCATGACATATCTTTACTATAGTACTGTCTGTCTGTGCATAACAAGATCTCTGGCCAACTGTCGTCTATGTTTACAGCGGGCGTTATAGAAACAGGTGTTGATAGGGAGAATCCGTTTTGAATGGGTGAAATCGGACGGAAATTTAGGGGTTATTCTTTTTCTTGGCGAAAAAATGAAGCGATAAAAAAACTATTGCTCATTCGTCCTCTCGTTTTAACCGCAGTTGCTCGTATCTTTATATTTACTTAGCTTACTTTTGTATTTTATTCATATTTTTTTTGGTTAATATTAACTGCATTTCATTATTTAATAATTTTTGTCTCTTGAATTTTGAGATCCTTTAAAATGTCTTCTCGATTTAAGAATGGAGAGGCTTGTATTCTCTACTTCCTGTTATTTTAATAGCTTTCCTTGGATAGGATTACAAGAATCTAAAAATTTATTCACGCTAATGTGAGTAAGAAAGATTAAAATATTTAACAACTTTTCTTCGACTCAGGTGCACTGATTGCGATAGTAGACAGATAAGTACTTTTAAACGACATTGATGGGCTTTGAATAGAAAGGTATAGGACATTAGGAGTGAAGAATTTTCAATATCGAAAAGATAAGATTAATGCAGGAATTTGGGGATCCTTTATTGCTGCAAAGCTCATGACGGCTGATATACATTGAAAAGAAAAGTTCATTTATCATTCTATTATTTAAATTGACAATTCGTGAGAAAAAGATTTCTTTCAATTAATTAAATTTCTTTTTTAAGTCGAGGGAAATGAATAAATGATCATCTGGGATACAAAAACGAACTTTTACAACGGTTATATTAGAATAATGTAAAGCTATGTTGGGCCTTTTTATTAGTTCAGTTCCGAGACATCTGAATTGCGCTTGAGGGAACACTTGAATTATTTTCAAGTTTAGAATACTTTTACATAGGAATGCGGAATTAATTGTGTTGTAGAAAGCTTGTACATATTTAAAAAAAGTTACAAAATAAGTTTGATTTCTAAAAAACTAAAAATTTGTAAAATGGTACTAGTAAATTTTGAGTTTCGGAAAATAGTATATATATCAAAAATAAATAAGTTAACTAATTCAAAAAAAATTTGGAGATGTTTTAAGCTTATTTAAAAACAGATATTTTACTTTATAACAGAATAAAAGCAACCTTTTATAAGAACTATGAAATAATTACGATTATAATGTTATTTTTTATGATGAATTAGACAGATTACTTCGCGTTTGCTGCGGAGAATTTGATCTTAAGTAGTAACATAAATTTAAAACAAATTAAATGAAAATTAATTTTTTGTCATGCGAGATTCTACATAATTTTTTTTCTTGTGCAGTCATTAGACATATAAATAATTATTCAATTTTTCTATTTGATTTACTCTGTTCTTTCTGTACTATTCTGTATTATTCTGACTGGAATAATATATATTTTCAAAATTCCTACGCAAATGATTTTCAGCTCAGTGAATGATTTTTCGAATTTACTTTCGAAAATTAAAGGCAATATATCAAATACTGCCAATTAGGCGCTAAACGCACCAACGTAAGAAACTTGAATGAATTTCTACGTCTTCGAAATGGACTCTTCCTGCAGTAACCTGTTTCTATAACGCCCGCCGTAAACATAGACAATTGTCGTCCAGAGATCTTGTCATGGACAGACAGTAATAATATTTACAGAAAATACAATAGAAATATTTACGGAATTTCAGTTATATAAAACAAAAGAAATGATACTGTGTGCCGATTCGCACATAGTATCATAATTTTCTCTAGAATAATACCTATAATTTTCTCTAGAATATCTGGTGAAGTAGTAAATCAAATGACACAATGAATTTCAAGAAAATTCAATATTTGAGTAGTTATCGCATAAAAATTTGTTTAAAAAAAGGTAATGCAAGAAACAAATGTACGGGAATCTGTGAGGCTACTTGTTTTTCCCTCATAACGGACGAGTGTCTATCGTTAGATGTTCGAAGCCAGAAGCTGTGGAAGAGAGAGATATTTTCGTTGATAATATTAACTGACCGGTGGC
>JAOUZG010013233.1:3619-16778 GCA_026289955.1 Argiope argentata
TATATATATATAAAGAATGTAGAACAAAGCGGGAGTAGAAAAATATCAAGTTAATTGAAAGAAGAAAAAAAAAATTGAAGAAATCTGGCGTAAAGACTTTTACAGGGGTAACCATCAGGCAGGGATTCCAAAAAAAGTGTTCTTTTTTCTGTAATGGGTTTGACTATTGTCTGAATATAAACCCAGTTGTGACCCGAAAAATCCCCGTAATTAAGGTCTAAAAGAAGCATAAGGTTTCCTAAATATAAAAGTGTATTAAAAGTATAGAAACAAATAAACACACACACTAATAAAATATAGAAGATTTTAAAATATAGATAATATAGCTTGAGTTAGTTAATATTCGGATGAATCACAAATTTTAAATTTTTATACACACTCTCAATCCCATGAATCATATTTAATAAAATATTCTTGAGACATTAGCATTTTAAACAAAGGGAAAAATCCCATTTATTTTGATTAAAGTGGATAAATGATGACCATTTGATTTTATTATCTTATAAATACGGATATTTTAAAACCATTTCATTGACTACCTTAAAGAAGATAGCCTGGAATTTCCCTGACAGCTGATAGCTTGTTATTAAAATATCGATATTCAAACTTCAAAATTCTGTCAGATATGGTCTCAAAAGATAGAAACGTGTTTTATTTTATTAGAGTATCAAGAATAGTTCGTTGAATAAGATTCCTTATGAAATTTAGACTACTGAAATGAATTAAGTTACTGCCTTAGAAATTGACTTGACTGAAACGAAATAAGTTATTATTTACATCTTTTCAAACCTTTTGGAAGTAAAATTATAAATCAAGCCGTAAGTCTTGAATTTTTTTGAAGAATCGTAGAAAATTTTATTAAGTAAATCTCTGCATTATTACCTAAATTATATTTAATAAATGTTCAATAGTCAATATAATATTTCGATGTCGAACGATTTCTTTTCTTTCTTTCTTTTTCTTTTTTTATGTACTCACATTTTTTTAAAGGACATGTTTCATTTCAACAAAAAAAAGACTTAAAAAAATTGGTTAAATCACATCCACTTTAGTTTAAAGTTCAAATATGACTTAAGCCGACAGAAAATTAGAGAAAACAAACAGAACAAATTGGTGAAAGATTTTTATATTAATATGAATTGTATATCAAAATTTAAGGCTTAAAAATATTTTGCTGAAGAGGCTATTAACGGACTAAATTACATACAATATTTAATTGAAATGTTGGATTATCAACTTCTGCGTATCAGATAGTCACCAAAGGCGGTTATTCATTGATAATATATTAGGTATGATAACATTCATTGAATGAATTTACAAAATACGTAATATGTACAAGAATGTTTTAAAATACAGGGACAGTTGAATCTAGAGCTACGAAATTTGATATATAATTGAATTTTGAGAAATTGGTTCTTATTAAGAAAATATTTTTCACGAGATTTTTAACTAAAATTGAAATGAAATTTAAAATATTTTCTTTAATAAGTTCGACGAATATCATTACATAAAAATTATTTTTGCGGCGATTTAAAAGTTAAAATTTGTGTTTTCAATGACAATTTTATTTCTAAGCATATTTTTTTTAAAATGTTATCAAATATTTTTTTTAAGTATAATTAATAAAAATACGCATAATTGCATTAGTTTCTGCATTTTCAAGCTAAGGTGTAACAAAGATGTTAAATATATATTCACGCGGAAAATATTTATTCAATATAAAAGAGAATTGTTTTTTTATAAAGGAATGAAATAAAATCATATTCTCAGTGAAAAAAAAAATAAAAACAGACGAATTAAATCTGATACAATATCGCTTGGTTTAGAATGAAAAATCTAGTTTAAAGTTTTGATAACACATTCATGCCACTTTGTCTCAAAAATTAAATTAAAAATATATTGAAGCAATAAGCAGGATTAAAATATGTACAATAGATGAATTAAAGACAAAATAATTAAGAAATTCAAGCGAAATTATTTATGTATTTGAATACAATACTGCTTTTCTCCTCTCAATGTTTTTAAAGATCTCTTTTGCAAAAGCAAATTTATATTATAAAAAAAATATATTAATTTTAACTTTTTCCCTTTTTTAACAATGCCTTCATTTTTTATGATAATAATTTGAATCACATTTACCCATAACAAAAATATTTTAAGTAGAAGTTATTTAAATTAGGAGTGAATTAGAATAAATATTATTGATTGGATTCTAAAATTGTTGTGCTGATAATCGAAGCTTTAATTGAGTTTCACTTAAGAAAAACATTTAACTGTTGACCACTGCATCAACTGCCGCAAGAACTTGCTTTCCTAATCATTATTTCTCTCTGAAATAGAACAAAAGAAAGCGAGCTGAAAACAACGGAAACGCGCGGACGCGGCATCACTGGCCAATCGGAATCGGCGTACGGCAGCGTGACGTCATTCGGTCTATGCTAATGGGATGCGTGCGCGAGAGATAAAAGTTGATTTTGGAGAAACAATCCGACCATTCACAGCTCCTGGGCTACGAGCGGTCATCCTCACGAAAACGAAGAAAATTCTCCGCTGTCTGTAGAGGTAAGAACTTATGCCAACATTCAATAAAATTCCGTCTTTAATACATTCTAATAATTAAAGAAATATTTTGGAATCAATTGATTAAACATTTTCAAAGAGCAAACGATTTTATTAACATGGAAATTATAAAACTAATATCTTATTAAGATATTAAATTCTAATTCTTAAAGAAATATTTTAAATAGAATACTAATTCATTTTTATAGAGCAAATATTAATATGGAAACTATAAATTAATATCTTATATTAAGCATGATAAACCTTTTTTTTTACATCGAAAAATTTTAGAAGCCGTTCTTTATTCAATAAAACTGTTTTATTTAAAATAAAGTTAAGATATTATTAATTTTTTAGTAATTTTGTTGCTTAATAAAATTTTATTAGAAATTACCAATGTTAAATATAAGATTTGATATTCAATTAAAAATCTTTGCTTCTTAAAAATAAAACAAGCGATTATTTTATGAAACAATCAAATGGCTGAATTATTTATTATCATGATGTGATCGTTATATATTTTTATTAGAGACTATAGATGTTATGATTAATATTTAAAATTAAATAACAAATATGTACTTTTTGAAAACCGCAGGCAAATTTTTATGGGTCAATCAAATAACACAATTATTTACTATCATGATGTGAAAAACATTATTTTATCTTATTAGATAAGTAGAACATTTTAAAGAGAGTTTGGAAATCATCATCTTCATTTTTTAGTTTTAGTGCTAATGAAAATGAAGCCTGCATATTAAGTTCTTCGTAAAAAGTAAATTATTATTAACAGGAAAATTCGTATAAACGAGCATTTTAATTTCATTTTAATACAAATATAAAGAATAAAATTATTTAAAAATATTTCGAAATCATAAATCTATTTTAATTGGAAAACTACAGGGTGTCCAAAAAGTTCCCGTACGGATGATTTGTGAATTTATTTTACAAAAACAATAGGTTTAAAAAGAATTATTTTTATACCAATGATAAAAAGCACTTTTAACATAACTAAGGAAAAAATACTGAACTTACATTTATAATAAATGTTCAAAATGACCACCCCTTTTTTGGAGACAAAGCTGAACTCGTTTTCGCATGTTTTTCGAAACGCGTTTTAACATGCTAGGAGTGATTAATGTATCCTTTAGGTAATTGCGATTTTCAAATCACCTATTGTTTGAGGATCACCTTCGTAAACTTTGTCCTTTAATTATCCCCACAGAAAAGAGTCCGGGATGGTCAGATCAGGGGATCGAGGTGGCCAAAGATTTTTTGAGATAAGTCGATCGCCGAAAAAAGCTTCAAGCATGTCCATGGTTTCATTACTCGCATGGCAAAATTTAATATACTTGAAAAAAAATCATGGAAAATGATTTTTTAAATTTGGAGTATGGGAACTTTTTGGACACCCGGTATTTCTGTACATCTAAGAATGAAAACCTTTTCGAAATTTCTTTTTATTTTATAACTGATATTGTGAAATGAATATTATATTTGAAACGTTCTAATCTCACTCAAAATGGATTTAAAAATTTCTATAAGTTCGGAAAAATAAATCCAATTCTCCATTTATAGAATACATTACTTTTCTATATGGACACTCAAATGCCCATAAGAAATATTATATTTTCAAAAATTCAAATTTTAAATTAAACAGAATTCATTAATATTCCATTATTATATAAATTAAATAAATATCTACAATGATACTCTTTAACTCAAATAAATTAAATAAAAATATTTCTTATTTTAAATGAAGCAATAAATAAGAACGAGAAAATTGCTCAAGTTATATGAAGAAAATTATCAAAATTCCTCTGAGTTCAATATTTTTTTTTATTAAGAAATGATCTAAAAGACTGATAGAGGTTCTCAAAGTTCAACTAAATAAATTTATTCTATCATTTCGAGTCTTTCCTCTGATTTAAAATCTTCCTTGCGATAAATCATAAATGACTAAACGATAAATAACTCAAAATACAGAGAAACGTTAAAAATGATCCCATTCAAGGAATTTAAATTCGAAGCTGCTAAACTAAAGATGGATGCGTTATCTCTGATGATATTTCATGTCAGATGGCGTTTTACGTTACTAACAAGACGGAGCTTTGTAAACTATAAATCTAGAAAATTTTTGAGAGCACATCCGCTTTTTGATTAATCTTATACTCCATTTTTTTTGTTTTAAAGAAAAGACTGCTCTTCAATACTTTGTCTATTCTTAAATGATGTATTTTTTTAACGTGTTCTCGACCAATTTTGATATTTTTTCAACTCATCATTTTTTTATCAAATTCTTATCTTTTATGTAAGAATATTTGCTATTCTAATCATTATTCATGAGTGATTTCAAATATTTTAGCACCAATTGCGATTGATGTTTATCTGAAATTCTATAATAATGCTTCTAGATAAATATTATAGAATATATGAAATTCCTATTTCTGTATCGACGGATGGGATAAGATTAGAGGAAAAATAGTAGGAAAGGGATCTGTTTAAATAAACAATAAAAAATATTCCATGTAAATTAATATAATTAACTGAAGACTTATAAAATATTAAAAAATTATAAGCATCTGAATCTTGAAATAAACAACAAAAGTGGTTTTAGTGAAGTTGTTTACGAAAAAGGAATTTAAATATTTTTACGAATCAGAAATGAAAAGTACATTGATATCAATACAATAAAGGCAATGAATCTAAAATTCAAATTATATCAATATGGTCTGCAGATTTGATTGATAAATTTCTACGGAAATATCCATAAATAATTGCGGCTAAAATTATATTTAAAATGAAAAAAAAAGTTAAAAATTATACATATGTATACGATTTTTTTGATAATAAATCTTACTTAAATTCGTATAATTTGCATATTTTTTAACTACAATTTTGAAATTACAAGTAATTTTTAAATGTATTTAGAAAAAGTTTAGTTATCTTTCTGTTATTGTCTCATGAAATGATATCAATACAGTATAAAAACAAAAAGAAAATTATTTTCACATTTAAATTTTATGCTTAAGGAATTAATTTTTAAGTCAAAATATTTTGTTTGTGATCGTTGATATAAATCATAAACTTCTTTCATTGAAATGGCAAAATGCTATTTATAAGTATTGATTACTAAAAAAAATCTTATTCTGATAACCTTTTATTAATATTATCGGTATGAGTTTTTAAAAAAATTTAGAAGATCATATGCAAAACTATAGAAATATATTTTACGATTTCTAACGATTAAGAATTTGATTGTCTGATTAACAGAAATCTATAAAGTTTTTGATTCTCATCGTGAAGTTTTTTACATTAGAATGGTCAGTTCCTCTTTATGGACATTTGGATTCTAAATAATATATTGTTTCAATCACACCTTTATTGATATGATCCTGAGAATATTTAAAAATACATCAATAAAGAATTATAAAATCAATGTTTAAGGGAGACATCATCAAATTTTATTCCCTGTTAAGGGCAATATTATAGATTTAACAAGCAAAACTTAAAGAAATTTTTTTGTCGTAATTTAATAGCTCAGTAAACTTGTAGTAATTTAAACCTGTAGTAACCTTTAAATCAAACTTTATATTCCAAATAATACATTCAAATGATAAGATGAAAAAATTAAAGTTTCCATCAAATTATTTTACAAAACGTTTTTTACGTTACTCAACATAAAAAGCTTTATATTTCTTCAACAGATTAAATTTTCCCGTCTTTTTAGTTTGTTTATACTTAAGAGTGTGAGTTTGTCTTGGACGGCCTAAACGAACGCCGTAGTTAGTCTAATGTAGAAAGGTAGTTTCGTTAGAAATTCTAGTATAAATAACGAATTATATGCTTCTTAAAACCCAATATAACAGGTTATTTGAAGAAATTTTTAAAACTATGCTTCTATACAAAAACAACTTTTGTTGGTTCTTAGGTTTGAATGACTGTTAACATTCATCATGCTTTAACTTGGGTTTTTTTTTTAAGATGAAAAGTTTTTTCGTTAGCCGAATTAGGCAACAGCTAAGCAATGTATTTAAGTTTTCGTTTGAGGTTAACAGTAAGACAATGTATTTAATTTATCGTCCTTATTATATCGTTTGAAAGAAATTATTATCAATTAAAACAAAATAAAAAAAATTCCAAAATTTTGTTTTTATCTTTTATAAAATCATTCTATATGAAGAAGTATTTCTGAGGGTCTTAGAAATGAAAATCTTATTGAATTGTAAATATGAAAAGTTGGATAAAATAATGAACTCGAAATGATAATATAATACATTCCCTTTTCAGTTGTAGATATTCGATTTTTAATATCTTTCAAAGTAAAAAATATATCTATGCAATGATTAAGGCAAAATCTTGGAATTCTTTTTTTTTTCAGTAATCAACCAATTATTTTGTAATGTATAAATGAATCATTGTTAAATATCTTAGATGAAAATAGAAAATTAGAAAGCCTCAGTAGATTTATTTTCTTATGTTTTTCGAGCAGAATTTTTTTACAAAAATCATTTTTAGCGTTGATTTTTTTTAAGAGAAATAGTTTTTACCCCTTTTATCCATATGGTAAAAGGAAATATGGAAATAAAAGATTAATTTACTTCGCCAATATATTGTAATTTGGATTTAATATCATATGCATAACGTTCAACATGTTTATTTAATTATTTGTCTAATAAGATTAAGATAAAATAAGATTAATTAAATGAATTCTTAGCTTTTACAATACATTTCGAAATAAATAAATGATGAAATATGTGATCTTTTGGAAGAGAGACAAGTTATTATGGACAAGAAAAATGGTACGTAGAACAAAAGATGAACAAAACATTTACTAAGCATCTGTAATGAATCATCTGGAGAATAATTACGGAAAGATGAATTTGAGAATAAATCTTGCCGAATTAAAATGTTTTCCTGAAACGCGTAATCCTTTCTTTGAAATTATCAGCAATATGCTTTAAGGCATAACTTAAATTAAACCGTTTGCAATTGGTTCATGTTATTTATGAAAGCATTTTGGAATTTTCTAAATTTCAAATGAGAACTCAATAATATTATATTACTGAAATTTTTCTTAACATTCATTTTTTATGTATATTTTTCTGAACCGTTCCATTTTAAATAGTAAGAAGATAACCAAAAAAATGTCGCTATCTCTAAGAACTAATTTATTAAACTTTTCATCAAAACTACATGTGGGCAGTAAAATTATTAATTAGATAAGAAAAATTCCTAATTATATTGATCACAAATAGTATAAAAACTGACAAAAATTTTCATAACATTAATGCTTATTTTCTTTTTTAAAAAGTTTCTATAAATACATTCACAATTCTTCTAGTTAAGAAACTACATTTCATTGTTAAGGTCAAAATTATAATAGAAAATTTCAATATTTCCCCTCTCAAACATAGATAAAACCATGATTTTCGAATGATAAGAGTTGTTTCTAAACAACGATGGAATTATATTATTTCAAATTCGTTTGAATGAAATGAGCTTATAAAAAAATTCCATATTTATTAGCATTCTACAATTATAAACGCGCATTTTTGGGCTCATAAAATATTTAAATTTATAGAAACTGCATCTTCCTACTTATGAGGTGAAACTCCGCACGGACCATCTTAACTTTAATTAAGTCAAAACGTAAGTTTATCCTTAATGAAAGTTAAAATTTGAATGAATTTAATTCTCCCTTTAATGAAATCTATGATGAATTGAATAAAATATTACTAGAATTTTCTTTTTGTTTTCGAAACACAACGCCTTTATTTTATATTCTTTATCGAAAACAAAAGTTAATTAGGAAAATAATATATTTATATGTTTTGTTTTTCGCTCCTTTTGTAACAAGATTGTTTTAACAAATCGCATGGTTTTTGTCCTGGAAACATTAAAAAGAAAACGATTAATCAAAAGGTTCATTTTAAATTCCGGATTAAATTATTATTGACAGCAAATGAAACTTTGTTTCTGTTGATATTTATTAAAAATAATTGAATTAATTAAAAACATTATCCTTCCGATTTTTCTATATTTTTATTCGCCAGAGATTTACTTCTTCGTTGCAAATGAGCATTAATTTACAAAACATAAAAAGGACATTGTAGAAAAAACTGATGATTGATATTTTAATATTTTTACAGCCTTATTCATATACTGTAGTTGCAAACGATTTTTATGATTATTATTAAATTAGAAAGAGCTAATGAATATTTATATTTATGTGGATCTGCTTTCTATTATGAGAATATACAATTTAACATTATCGAAAATAATATATGACAATTACTTTGTACAGCTTGTTTTTATAGCATTTTGAATTTCGGCTATAAGGTCGAAATTTTTCTTCATTTTGGAAACTAAGTTGCAAAGCTTGATTTTAATAATACTGAAGAAAACTTTATCATAGTAAATTATTTTATTCTATATTTATATAAAAAAAGGGAGAAAAAAAGGGTTCAATTTTTAAGCATTTTTTTAGTAGAACATGACAACTATTTTTCCTTACAATATTCTAATCAATTTGTCCATGTTCAGTTTAAAAAAATAATCATTTTGAGATTTTAAAATTTATTTTAGTACATAAAAGTTCAAATATTATGTCGAAATATATTTAATTCAATAATTCTAGTTAAGAAGTTTTATTGAATCGATGTAATTTTCACACAAGTACAAGTTTTCATGTCCTTAGTAGAGAAATGGTTAAAATAAACAGTTAATAATTTTTAGAAATAACATCTTAATAACTAGTGTTTTTCAGTAATCTTAGTAAGAATATTCTTCTCAAGATGACGAGAAAACTTAAGAGGTGAATACATTATATGAATTCCATACTGATTAATTTACATTTAATTTTAAAGTAATCGGTGAAAAGTTCATTTTCCATAAGCACCAAATTAGTATTCTGAAAATTGCTAATTCATTCGAAATTCATTTTACTATGTTAAAAAAAATGGCAAAATGCAAAAAGAAAATTAACAATATTTATTTAACTTTCATTTCAAAATTTTTATAAAAGTGATTTAGCAAAAAAAGCCCAAAGAAAAAATCTGTGAGAAATTTTATAAATTAATTATTTTACTGAATTAATTGCCATTTTTTGAAAGCAGACATAAATTTATTTAATTTTTTAAAACTGTTCAAAGTTTTGATTCATTCTATTTTTTTATTTAATGTAAGAAATTAAACTTCCAATTTGTGATTCTGTATAGTATTACAAATAAAAATTTCCCTAAGTTCTCAAAATTAAAAATAATATAATGTTATTCACAATACATGAAAGTAATATTTCTCATGAGGATCAGATGACCTTTATAATAAAGTTTTCAGTAGACAAGATTATGTTCAAACGAGAAATTAGTCGCATCGGAATTCCATTTATCTCTATTTAATAATGATTGATCTGATTCGAATATACGATTTTTCAGATAATTGGGTAAAGCTCAGAGATTCTGTTAAAAATTGATTCATGAAATTAAGTTTCTTAAAGGTAGTGTAGAGAAAATTGTAATTACTGCAGTTTTAAGAAAGAAAATACAAAATGAAATACAAATAAAACTGTAAATTAAACCTAAATGAAATATTCTTGAGTATTTATTACATTTAAATAAACGAATTAAAATTACATGGGAGCAATGCAAAAAAGTGTTTTAAAAAATTCTTTGATTTGACGAAGAGTCGAGGAGGCACTTAAAAAGTGTTCTAATTTAAAATTTTTCTACTTTCTTTACAATAAATTTGGATAAAAACTCAAGAAAATTGAAGTTTAATATTTTTTTTAAAGATTTATATAACAAGAAAAAATTTAAAAATTTTAAAAGGCAATTCCTACTTAGATGAACATGGAAATTTTTTATTTTAGCTACTTTTTATTAAATAATTACAATTAATATAAATAATTTATCAAAAAATTAATGTTTTCCGTAGGTATTGAAATCGAATTCTTCACTTTCATTTGAAAAATACTGAAATACCCGGATTTTACCAATTTAGCTACGTCCAGTTGATTTCAATATTCATTACAAATTGTTAAAACTCTATTTAAAGTATTAAACATTAATTTAATTTAATTACTGAATAAATATTTCAAAAAATTGCATTAACGTCAAGTGTCATACACTACAAGTTTAAAAATATATATGTGAACTTGAATGTCGGAATAAAAAGTATTTTATAAACGATTGAAAATTTGAACGATATATATATATATATATATATATATATATATATATATATATATTTAAGGAGAGGGTGAACTAATAGAATTGAAAAAGGAAAAGATGTACCTCGTTAGAATCAATCGTTACTTAATAGAATATTGTGAAATTTAAATTACTTAGTTAATTTAAAAAACTGATGAAGAATTCCATCAGATTTCTATAATAAAATCATGAATATGGAATAGAATATGGAAATCAAAAGATTTCCATATTCGGAAGATTTCCATAATAAAATGAAGCAAATTAGAATGTTATAGATAGAAATTTTCTAATATCTTATTTTTGTAAATTATAGATTCATGAAGTATCTTTGAGAAGCAATTACAATTTTAAAAAATTTAAAATGCCCTTAAAAGTTTGTTATTTTTTAATTCAATTTTTTTTGTAAAGCTCTTAACATTTCTTCAACTTTGATATTCAAACAAAACGTGCAACTGAATCTTAAATACTCAATATATTCCTTTGAGACAATTCATTTCTCCCTTTCATTTATATTTAAGATTGTAAGTATTGTTTCAGACTGTAAAGAAGTTTTTTTATAAATCAAATTATTTTATATATCAATTGAGAAGTTTTGAATACGTTGCCTCATAAAGAATAAGTCATCTTACTTCATAAATAATCAAAAGAAAGATTCAGTAGTACGAATTTTAAACCACAATTCAAAATTTTAAAATACTCCCAAATTTACATAACTTCGTTATAGATTCTTTAAATATATGTTTTGTGAATATTTAAATCAGCAAAGGTTTCATTATTGCCTAAAAAATGGAATAGAAAGAGTTGATGTCAGCAACAAACAATCAAGTGAACTGGAAATGACAAATTTATTTTTTAGTTAAGTTTGTCTCTGCACTAGTTCTTTTGTTCTTTTATTTTGTCAGCAAATTTCTGGAATTGGGGAGCTTCCAAGGGAATATAATTATTTTCGATGTTTCAAAAGAGGAATATTTCATTCATTTTTAATATTATTTTTTTTATTTCTTATGCATACAAAATGAATCTTTATCTATGCATACTAGAAAAATAAGTAAGTATTCTAGATAAATATAAAAGCTTCGGTGTTTTGCTATGGAATTGTATTTATAAACATTCAAGAAGAAGAAAAAAAAAAGATGCTGCGTAAATTCATCTATCCTTTGTCTTAATTTCAAACCCAAACTCTTAATTTTCAAGGGGGGGTGTTAATGAAAAAACTTACTAGAATTGACGGAATATGCAAAATAAGTAAAAATAATTATTTACTGCATTATTTGAAAATAAAAAAGTTGTTTTCAACAACAAAAGAATTATTTTTTTAAAATAAATTTCGTTGAGTACAAAAATTTATAACATACGAGTTAGTTATGCCTTTTCATATAATTTTTAAATTCTTATTATTAGTTCACAATCAACCTATATAAAATTATATATTTTTTTCAAGTTTTTGAGCATTAATAAAATAATTTTTATTCATAATTTCAAGTTCATGTGCATTTTTTGTAACTTGTAAAGGATGACACTTGATAGTAAAAGAGTTTTTTCCAATATAAATTCATTCATCAAATTTAATTAATTTTAACACTTTTAACAGAGTTTTAGCAGTTTGTAATGAAAATTGAAATCAAAAGTGCAGTGGCTCAGTTAGTAAAATGCATGGATTTCAGTATTTTTCATGAGGTGAAGAGTGTAAGCTCCATTCTGGCGAAAATTAACAATTTTTTAATCAATTTTATATATTAATTGTAATTATTTAACAAAAAGTAACTAAAATTAAAAAAAATTATTACTTGAACTTAGTAGGAATTGACTGATTTTTTTAAAAATATATTGCTTGTCTTAATAAATTACCATTACATTGAACAATTAGAAAAATTGTGACACTAATGATAAACAACAAGATAGAGACACTAATGTTGCAACCGAATTGTAAATGAAACTAATTGCACAGATATAAGAAATTCTTTTAATCATTAATTATGTAAATAACTTAAATTGTTATACAGTTCAAGATTCCTGATTTAAAATGAAAGTTTATGCTGTTATTAAAAGAAAGATCATTTTAACTCTACAGCGTATCTCATAACCATTTGGCTATATATTTCTATTTCCATTTATAAGCTTCACATGACTTCTCCATAGGGAACAATGATTGTTTAGAAATATTTTAAATGCTTTTTGATAAATATTTGTAGAAAAGATGAATATATCCCTCTAGTTGTACTATCCCTCTAGTTGTAGAATATATCCCTCTAGTTATAAGAAAAGTTCTTCCATTAAAAATAATACAAATATATTTTTTTTTGCATTGTAAAAAATATATTGGTAAAAAGGAACTTTTATTTTTAAGCCAGAATTGTTACAACGAGATTTAGGACTCTGGGTTATTGCTTAAC
>JAOUZG010013234.1:0-17893 GCA_026289955.1 Argiope argentata
AAAAATTTCTTATCAACGATTTATTTGTTTTGTAATTCGATTTTTTAATCCATTTGTAATAAATTCAAGAGAATATATTAAACCCTTTTCGCAGTATCATATTTCCTTGTTATAAAATAACGCAAGTTGTTTACACTATTGATACACATATTTCATCATGGATTTTTTTTCTTTATTCAAGATGAAGATATAAATACATGGTTTATATATTTATAATTAGTAAATTTCCGTTAAAACTGGCTGTTAATGTATTTTAGAAATGAGTTGTATGCGCAACCAAGCAGTAAAGAAATTCTTTCGAGGGTGCGCTAATTTTTAAAAAAAATTTTACTCTATTCTCCAATACCATTAAAACTAAATGTAATAGAATCAGAAAAAAAATATTGAATAATAGATATGAGAGATCACCTGAGACATTTCAAAAATTAAAAAGAAGTATTAAGTTGTATACATAAAAGTTTATTGTTAAATTTATTGAAAATTTATTGCTGAATAATTCTATTCTCTGTATTTAGAAATTTAATAAACCTGATTGGTTTCAACAATAAAAGGTTTGCATCAATTGAAGTTTATTCACTCTCTTTTTAAATTAAGGATTTACTGTCGAGGAGCCAACCGAAAGCTAAAAAAAATATGTAGTACAGAATGATACATAGCGTCTGAAACACTATGAGCTATATGACTATCAAAATTTGAAATTTCAAGATGTTTTTCTGCAAATACTAATTAATTGGAAAAAAAATTATTGACCTGTAACTTCGGCAATATGTTGGTCGCCAAAAGCAGCTAGGCAGTAATGAGTAAAAAAATATCAATGCAATTCCAATTTCAAAGCTTTTAAATTCAGGATTTTTTAATTATGCGTTTATCCCGTGGTATGATGTTATCCGTTTGCAAATGGTGAGAGCTTTGATTCTTACCAGAAAAACCTAAAAATGAGGCTTTTAAAAAAATTCTAATTTATTTTAAAACAGTTCTTAAGATTATTTGGGAACTTTTTTAGAGATATTTGAAAAATTCCAGTTGCAAATGTTTAATTAGAAGTCTAAATAACCTGTATTATTTGAGTCAATTTTCCATGACAAATTTGTGTGCATCATGAATATTACAAAGGAATATTTTGATATATTGTTTTTATTTGTTGCAGTCATAAGGCACATCAGCTGCATAGTCCAGTTATTTCATCATTGCTGAATAACTAGCTAATTAAATGTTGTAAAAGATATTTAATTTTAGAATTTTAATCATAAAAAAAGTACCAAAATCAATTTCTGAAAGTGAAATATCGCATTAAATTTCGTAATTACACAATTTTTTTTTCAGATGCTGAAGTAACAAAATTATAACGTAGTGTAACGTAGTATAACGTAAAAGACTGTTAAAAATCAAAAAACTACTCTAAGCAACACTTGCCACTAATACCATTAGGTCTGTTAATCGCTTCGCCCCCAGCCCCCTGAGACTTTGAAGGAGAGACCTATTATTCATGTGTATTGCTTGCAGTAAGACTAGAACTCTAAAAATTGCTGACAGGATGATTAATAAGCGTTCTTGATATGTTTTCGCCCCTCAGAAATTAAAACGAAAAAAAAGAGAGTAAAGTTCATGAATGGCTTACAAAGATGACCAACAAGGGAATTATTAGAAAGAGTAAGTTTCTGTATTAAAATCATAACTTGTATATTCAAACATAAATAGAGCAATCAAATGTAAAATAATAACAAACACAATACACATAGAATAATGGAAAATAATTTCTACTGATATGAACAATAATAAAAATAGGAATCAAGTATAAATCGTTTTCAAAAATTTCCACTTAAGAAAACTAAAAATATATAGTAGAATTGAATAAAGTAGAAGAAACAATAATTAAGTCAAGTGGACAACAACAACAAAAAAGAAAACTCCGCTATCGAGATTAGAAGAGAAATAAAAGAAAATAATGGACATGGTTCCTGGAAAAGATTGCTGATGCAACCAAGGTAAAGATTCTAGTATCCACGGCACATATTAAATCCTTTTGGAGGAGAAAATATCTCGAGATGCCAAGATATTAATATAATTTCAATTGCATAAATAAGGGGAGCTCATGAAGGCTATTGTAAATAAGGACTAGGAGCAACTATTATTAGAGAATATTTCAAGTGAAAATGAACAATCAGAAAGGAATTTTGAGCAATAGATGCGTGCCTTATATATAATAAAGAAATTTTGGAGAGTGTAGTTTTACGACGTCACAAACAGTTATATTTTTTAAAAGTGAATAATTTGATTTTATTATGTTTGCCAAGATGTGAATGATTTTGAAAATACAAATAAAAAAGTGTGGAGTTGTGCCATTAGATATTTCAGTTTAAGAATTTGGATTTACGAATTGAAAACAAACCCATTTCTTTCACACTACCGATATGAAGCGACTTTTGTAACTTTCTCGACGTTTTTCAAGTTCAGAAAAACGCTGCAATGAAATCAATTCAAAAAGCTTAAAATATAGCTTTAAATCAACTGAAACTATATCGATAAAACGAAAAAAAATCCTATTCCTTACAACAACAACAGCGGGAAAAACAAATATTTCAAAAGGTAATGCAATCATAACATATGGCTACAACAGAGCCACCGAGCTTCTTCCCATACTTTGAAATGTACATTTTCTGACTGAAGAACGAAAATATTTTTGCATTGTATCTTTTACCCTGGTACTATGAATCGATTTTTGTTCCCATAACAAGGATTTCTGAATTCACTAGAGCAAAGAAAGAAAATTCTCTTCGTTATCACAAGTTTATAACTGTTTGAAAAAGTAGTCACTCGGAAGGATACCCCAAACAAGAACTATTCCACAAAAAATCATTTTTGTGCCTGAACTATCCGATGGCACAAAATATACATATTTATATTTTAGGATTTGATCAAGAAATGATTTGTCCTTTATTTAGTAATGAAATTACCTTAAATTTCAATCTTTTTAAGTAAATTAAGAATCATCAAATAATGATTATTAGAAAATTATAGAATAGAATACAAATTATTATGAAAATATTTATTCTATTTTAAGTCTTTTTCAAATTCTAAAGTTTTGTATAAAAGCAAAGTTGACATTTTAATTCCTTAGAGTTTCTTAATGTGAGAAGACATAAAAGCATCAACTTCAATAAATATAAGAAACTGTGCAAATTAATCATGAATTATAAAAATTATAATTGTTAAATTTACCCACAAAATATATGAATAAACAGTTTGCTTGAAATGAATAAATTTATTGATATTGTAAAAATATTAGAATAAGTAATAATTCAAGAGGGATTTTTGAAATCTTTTATTATTACTATTCAATTAAAATCGTTTATTTTATTTGAAAGAAAATTAATGATATTTTATTGATTTTTATTGAGTTTTGCGAGTTGTTTAGATCAATACGATGGAATGCTAAGTAAAGCATTTTGGACATAACATTTGCTTTTTTTATTTAATACATACGCGAAGTTCACTGAAGATACTTGTGATCTTTTTGATATATATGACTACGAAAAATGTCAAAAGTATAACTTTTGGTATAAACCGTTTTCTCCAGTGATGGTGAATTAAAACAACGCAAATCCATTTTAAGGTGCAGAAAAAGTTAATAACAGCAAAAATACCAAACCTGTGAGATTGAAATGATTTTATATTCTACGTGTAATCCATTACAGCTTTTGAGGTTTTATGTTTTTAAAAATATAACTTATAGATTAGAAGAATTTCATAATCTTAATTGTTGATAAACTCATCAAAACAAAATACATGTCGTTTAAGGAAAGAAGAGACTTTATACAGCAAGCTAACAATTTAACTTTACATGAAGGACGTATCAGATGTTATACCCGATGATTACTTCTATTACTACTATTCTAAGGTCTATTCAAATCATAAGATCATTTTACTCTTATTTTTACTCATATATTTACTACTTTTCTTCTTAGTATTAATTCAAATGTGATTATCAGAACAGTTAATGAGAAAAGAAAATAATAGACTCCAAACGAGCAGCCAAAACTGATGACAAACTTTGTCCTTTAATATTACGAAACAGAAGAAAAAAGCATTTCCTTAATTTTAGTCAAAATACTTGATTAAATCATTTATAAGGCCATGGAAAGTATGATTACCACCAAATGCTTCAATGTTTATATGACGTTATGTAGGTTGGCCTTTTGACAATGTTTTCAATACGACAAAAATTTAGAAGCTTCTATTCCATACCTCACACAAAATGGTGTCTTGATTTGATAATTATTAATCATCAAAATTAATTAATAAATCAAATCAAATTTATATGATAAACTAAATGAAACGCTTTTTTAAAGCCAATCTGAATCCTAAAAATATTTTAACATGCCATGACTAGAAAAAAAGGCCTTTTAAAGGGTTAATGAAAATATAACGTTTATATAGTTTGTTTCCAAATAATAGAACAAACGCTTATTTTTCAAAACATTTCACAAAGACATTAAAAAAATCTTATTAAATAATATTGATTTTTGTATGAAAACACGTTGGCTTCTGTAACAATCGATGATAAAAAACTGAAAAAAAACTTTTACATTACACTCATGCTGTCATATTATAAATCAGTAAAACATTTATATTAGATTCATCTATACACACACATAGCTGAACTTTTATATCTACAAAATTTGGAGAAGGATGTTTATTTTAAAGCTTAGAGGGGTTTTATTACAAATTTAGATGGTGAGATTTTTTACAAACGTAAGGCCATTTAACACATAAAAAATATCATATACAAATATTTGATGTAACATAACACCATGATGTATCCCCGGTGAATATAACACTAAGTTATCTAACCAGTTAGATTAGCACAAGATGGAAGGAAGTAACAAAAATATTAAAAGAACGAAAGAGACAGTACACCATTCAAGGATCTATATATAGAATCCCATTGGTGTCAAAACCTACACCTTTGTTCATTTTTTTGCTGATGTTATAGCTAGATGGAGGGGACAAGAATATTTAAACAAATGGTGAATATGAGTTGAACTTACAGGGAAATTAGGTTACTAACTGAAAAGCAAAAAAAAAAAACATTGTGAACATCTGTGCGGCATATATAAGTATATTAACAATCACTGTAGAGTCAGAAATATGTAGCGTCCGTCTAGGTCCTGAGATTTTGATTTCCTTCGTGAGAACTGCACGTTTGAGGGACTTTTGAATACTTTTGAAGTCATAATTTCGGCTTACTTTGACAGGTGGAAATTTCTGGTCTCAGCTATTTTTGGTCTTGAAGAGGTCTTGGTATTTATGAATAAAGTTTACTATGGAGTAGAACTTGCCGTGTGAAAGGGTGTTTGTTCGAAAGGGCAACTCTCGTGTACCATTCTTCTTCGAGATTTATTTCTGGCTTTCTCATGTGCCATAAGAGAGTCAGTAGGTGGCAAAGTGAATTGGAGATCCTATCTCTCCACAGCTACAGCAAGGGGAGTTGGCTAGAGTAGTTATGTCTGGAATAGGACGTTTTCAGTGAAGAAAAGGACATCCGCTCAGTTTCAGTTGGTAGCGTAGAGAGAAACTTTCGGTATTATGTTAAATGCGAACCGGCCGGTTTCGCCTTCCTTCCATTCCTTTTGCCAACTTGTCATAATCTCGATTTAGAGAATGTTCTTCAAATGCCATCTTGGAAACGACATTATATTTCAACCTTGAATAGCACCAGTCACTGTTTGTCTGCTGCTGCAAATATTTGATAAACAATACATCATACAATCATCAGAAATTGAAAGAAATTTCGTAGGCACTCATATTTTTGCCCACTTTGATTAACTGATATTTGCTTGCAACTATTGACTTTATACAGAATCGAAGAGAGATTGGAAATTGAAGACATTTCAAAGAATGAGTGATACAATTTACAAGGAATTAAGATTCTTTGCTTTTATATGCGTTTTGATGAGTGGGATACTTTACTCATGAAGAATATTTTGAAGCGGTAATGATGCATGCCTTATTTAATTGTTATAGTGGCATTCTTGCTCAAGAATGTATGCATAGTCTTTCGAAATTCCAGTGTGCTTCTTGTAGACTATTTATAGAACTATACAAAGAAATAAAACTTCAGGATCCTTACTTTTTTTTACATATTAAGACATATTATATTAAATTATTTTTATATTGGATGCTTATCTAAATATAATGGGAATAGCCTTTTATTATTTACATCTACAGTGGCGAAAGTACTTTCTTTAAAATATCTTCAATTAAAATTTGGAAGTATATATAAATGTTTGATTGCAATATTTAAAAATAATAAACGCTTTTTGATTCATCTTGTATATGTGTGTTCAAATCTATATATCAGACGGAAAAAGATAAAGAATTTTCACAAATTATTTACTCAATTGTTGTCCTTTTGAATAAACATCACGGATTAATTAATTTATTAATATATTTTCCTAATGTTTCCATGTTTACAAAAATCTAATCTTTTTCTATATGAATTTATTTGGAAGCTTTTAAAACACCTATTTTCAAAATTTATGAAACCAATTATTTTTTTAGTATAAAAAATATATAGAATTAATTTTTGTGGGTAAAATTTGATCATTTATTGCAAAGTTATAAGGAATATACTAATGTGTAGTAAAAAAAATATTTTGTCTTGCTTTACATCCAAACATTTTAAATTTTAATTGAAACAAAAAGATAATGAATTTTTATTAAATCATTCTTTAGAACGGAACTTGCTCTACCCATATCCAAATTCGTAGTCTTTTATAATGTTTAATTAATTTTTTGTCCTTTTCTTCAGATATTTGTTAGACCGAATGTCCAATTGATACATATTTTACAAAAAAGCAGTGCGGATAAAAAGGGAGAATGTTTTTTATCTACATTATCAATGCTCGCATGAAATCTGCTGACACTCCGAATCATTCTCCAACTTTTTTTAGTAAATGAAAGTGAAGAAAAGTTCAGCGCAAATTTCAAATTATCTCCCTTCCCACATACTTCCAAGACCGGAGGAAAAATTCTATTTTATTTTTTTATTTTCTCTTACGATAATGTATTGAATTGCAGCTTTTTATTTTCTTTGCAAGCAACGATGTTTGGAGCAAATCGTTTCACTTCAGATAACAGTAACAGATCATCCGAGTTTGGTGGCGATCATTAATTCTGCAAATGTACAGTAGGCCAGCGCAAAGACAAGAACTGTCTTTGCGGTGTCTCATCTCAATGTCTATATTTATTAGATCTCGTATTCATCATGACTCGCCTCTGCCTTAGAAGTATTTTCTCTTCCAGGTCCACAACCAATAATGTTCCGTCATTATCTTAGGTTTTATTGAATACTTTAAAATCTTTGCGGAATACGCGTTCTCGAAAGCATCTCTATTAATGGATGGCTAGATGAACTCACGTAAATAAATGATTCATGGTTCGAGATTCGGCGTACTTATACCGTAGTCTATCTTTAAAGTGTCTTATTATAGTTGGACTGAGGGTTTAATTTTGAGAGAATTATTCAAATAATTGAATTCACAAAATAATAGTGACATGCAAGAAAAACAACCTACAGTCCCTCCTTCATAGAACTGTTCACAACATTCTAAAATTTTGTTTAGATTCAGTGATAGTTCGATAAATTAAATATAAAATTAAAACTAAATTTTTATAGAAATCTCCTTTCTAAGTTTGAATTGTTTGATGATTGAATTGACTCTTTGCACCATGATTTATTAAGTGCTTTAATTATGATTGAAAATGGGGTTCTCTAATATATATTAAAGGATCTAGAATTCAGTTCCCTCTAAGTCTTACTATCAATAAAAAAGTATACTTTTGTTTGAGATGTTACTGTGCAAATATAATACGAATTAAAATGTAATTAATAATAGTACAAAAAATAAATATTACACAAAAATAATTTAACTAATTTTATTTGCATTTAAAAATTTATGAGAAGAAATTTTAGAAATAAGAGTTAAATAATGAATCTAGTTCATTACTTCATTATTTTAAAAGTGGTACAAATATAAATTTTTAATTAAGATATAAATTTTAGATATAAATATATTCAGATATAATTTTTTTATCTAAAAACATATATAAATTTGTAATTAACATTAACTATGATTATTTAGAAATATTTCTTCTTTGAAAAATCTCAAACAAAAGAACTAATCATTTCACATCGACATGAAAAGTTTTGAATTTCATTACAGAGTTTCGGTGTCAATTTTTATTCTGGAGTACGTTTTCTGAAAGAAAAATAAGTCATTAACTTTGAAAAAAAGACGAAAAAGCAATATTTTTTTAGTGTAATATTTCAATTTTTTAAATGCTTAAGATGAAATGAACGCTTAATTCAGCTGTTAATCAATTTATCCGTTCTTTAAGAAAAGCAAATATTTTGAGTAAAATTTTATTCTAGACCCTGAAATCAATTAGTAAAATGTATCATGTGGAGATTCTTTTAATTCTATACAAATCTTTTCATATTAACTAATTTAATCAAATGGAAAGAAAAAATTATTAATTGTTGACATTTTTAAAAAAAATAATTACAATTTCCCATAACTTATCCACACAAAATTATTATTTTTATAGAATTGACAATGTTTATTAATTTAGATGAATATATGTTTTATGAGCTACTGCCATTTCTTTAAAAACTATCCTACGAAAATAAATTAAAACTCTTCAATGTCAGATCTGTGCTCATAGGAAGAAATGAATATATCCCTTTTAAATGCTTTTCATTATGCAGAATTCCAATACATCAAATATTATATTCCCTATCATAAGTATCATTTCATGGAACACAACAACGATATATTAAAAAATATTTTAATGCATTTTTTAAGACTTTAATTTTGAACATTTAGATTAATTTTCAAAGATTTCAAAGATCGATAATTTTGAGACCATTATTAAATTGCCAGCTCTGTTTTTTGATTGAGGATGGTTAACAAATTTACATTAGAAGCATACCATTTATAAGATTCTTCTACACACGTAAATAGTACGAGGTGGAAAATATTTCTACCAATAGAATGAAACCTTAACTATTGGATTCGAAAATTGATCTATGATTCAAAAGAAATAAATCAATTTCCTACTGAAGTAATAAATACTTGTGATCAGTAATCTTATATGAAATAGATTGATTCTTTATCTGATACTCATATCATTCTTGTTTTCATACTGAACAAATAACTGGGCAAGCAAATAATATCACATATAAAACAAGCGTCACGTTTTTGTCACCCATTTTCATTTTAAATCGGCTGAATAGTTTTTATTCTGGAGAATGTACGAAACACTGAATATACAGAAAGAATTTAATAGATATTATATATATATATATATATATATATACATTCCCAACATATTCTGAATGTTTTGAATGACTAAAGATAAGGTGATACGATTTGACCCGAAAGTTTGTTACTATATGAATCAGGAAGCATTAGTAATTTGTTCAGGCTGCCCGAAAAATTTACACCATATAGATATCGTTACTTTTATCGGATTGAGTTGTTTGTTTTCACAGCAAGAATTGAAGTAAATTGTTTTTAGACACTATTGAATAAAAGAAACCTGCCGCAAGTTATCCATATAGTTTGTATCATTTTAAGACAAGCATATTGAAATGAATTCATCATGCCTTGTCTTTTTAAATACATTCTTGCTAACTGGTCTCTTTTAAAATGTTCTGTCTATCTCCATTCTATCTTGTTATTGCCTATGATACATAGTTTTTGGATGAAAATTGTGTAATCTCTAGTACTTATAGCAACGGGAAACACTAGACTAAATCCTCCTTCTTTTCATTGTTTACAGACAACACAGCTATATAAGTTGTAACAAACACTAAGAGTTCGACATTAATATACAACAGGATAGGTTGCATTATAATTAGAGCAATTTATATTTACTGTAAGTAAAATGTAAAAAAAATGTGGGTAAATTGCCTGAATACATCTAGAAATGAAAAAAAGAAAAATATTTTCGTAAAGAATATCTGTGAAAAAGCTAAAAAAAGATGAGAACAAGGAGAGAATGAAAGAAACTTATTATTCTCTGTATGCACAAGATATTTCCATGTCATGTTATATAATACATGAAAAGCTTTCAGTTCCCAAAGAATTCTTGCATTATTATGATTTTATATAAAATTTGAGAGTAAACGATTGTATGAACATTGCCAGAGTACATATATGAATTGAAATAAATTTAGAATAGTTAAAATTGGTTTTATAAAGGAAGGTTGCAGGAAATTTTATTCAATGAGTGCATTGCAATAGGACCAGTGATAAATTAAGCATTTTGCGGTCCTACATAGTACACGTTATGAAGCTCCTACTTCAATATGATTATTCAATTTAGTTTCGCTCTTCATTTCGTAGGTTTAACGTGTTAATAATTTATTTTAAGTTAATATTTCATGTTATTAATTTTAGGAAAATGAACTTCCTTTTGTTTGAACATTGTGAATCAAGACTGCTTGGAATCCCTTTCTCTACGCAATATTATTGAAAAATATGATTGTTTTTATAAATATTTTAATAATAAGTGAACACAATGAAACGCATAAGAATTTGAGCACTTATAATTGGTAAAGAATTATAAACTTAGTTTATTTTTCATAGAATTTTTAACTTTTAAAAACATTTAAATGAAAAATAGGAAAATCAAGTTAAATAATCAACTTGCTTGCGATCCTCTCTCAACTTCATATTTCTAAGAAACTATTTAATCAGCGTAATTGGAAATACGCAATTAATTGGATATAAACCACTAACTAGTTCAGTCAGGACCAGATTTAAAATGTAAATTAATGGAGTTCTGAGGTCATGAAAGGCTAAAATTTAGCTAATGGAATGTTTACTTAACAAGTTTGTTACAAGCGGGCGAGTGCTTCGAAAGCGCGCCGAAGGAGAGAGAGTCGGCAGCAATTCACGAAGAACTTGGCGCAAGCAGAGTTAATTTGGCGAAAAGATTATTCTGGTAGTCCCTAGATCGTTCATGGTGTTTTTCGAAGCTCCGCCTTGCTTCTGGGCACTCTCTCGCTAAGTTATGTAAGGGACGGTTTGCCGCAATTTAGGAGTTCCTCTCGAAAGAGTAGCGATTCGTTGTACGAGCTGATCACTTTTCTCGCTTGTTATTAGTTGCTGTTTACATTGTATATTTGAGCTCGGTGTGATTTACTGTTTCCTGTGCTATACGATATCTGTTTTGCAGTCTGTGTTTATTGCGCGTAAGGCTTGTATTTACGCTGTTAGTGAATGTTGGCTGCTGGATTGATTTTATCTGACGTTTTCCTTTATTACTGATCCTGTAAATAGCTGTAAATAAATTTGTTTGTCCTGTTCTCAAGTAAATTCCATTCAGTCTACACTAAAAACGTAACAATATATTTATAATCAGTTAACTGCGGAATTTATTTTTTAGTCTCCCTTCTTTTTATAGGCAAGTGATGATACATATACACGTTGAAATAAATACAAATAGTTATTTAGTACATTTCACAAAAAATCATAATAAAGCAATGGAAATTTAATTTTTATTAGGTAAAAAATTACACACAAACCTAAAATGAAAATTAGGATTGATGAGTCGCACTGAGCAGTTTTAAGACGTCTAGTTATTTGAGGCAACATATTAGTTTTTTTACTCTAGTAATTGATTTGAAGTTCTTTTACTACCGCATAATTATTTCTCATTTTTTCAGATGCTGCTGTCGCCCCTACTTTCCAAAATTGTTTGGTTTTCGACTATTGTGTTCGAGTAATATAAATGTAATAATAATAAACGTTTAGTAGATTATGGGAGAATAGAGTATACTTTAGCTGTTTTCTACTTTCCTGTCTTTAAGTATTAATTTCTTATTACAGTGATTATGGATAGGTAGTATTAATTATATGGAATGAAAATTAAATTAAATAGACCTTTTAGATAGTAAGTAATTTTCAAAAATAGAAAAATAGTTCAATATACTCGAGAACCCACAAGTATTTAAGTTCAAAACCTTAGTACATCTAAAATGAAGTTAAAAATCGATTGCAAATTTTTGCCTTTAAAATTATGAGTCAAATTAAGTTTTATAAATTGTATAATAGAATTAAATTAATTGATCTAAAGACACTTTACTTTTAAAGAAGTATTTAGAGTCACTAATGACATGCAAGTAGTATATCAAGAAAATATTCAAACATTCAAAATTATACAAAATAACAGACACAAAATTTGATTTATATCCATCTCAATCTAGGTATATCAAATGAGAGATTTTTTTAAAAAAACTGCATTGATAGTATTGAAGTCAAATAAATTTATTTTTAAAATTAGTTAAGCTTCAATGAACTTTTATAGTGAATATTACTGTAATATGACCTTTGTCTGAATAGTTATATCATTTCCAGTGATACTTTCTAATATTTTAATTCATAATGATTTCATTTACTGATAATTCACTTGTATTTATTTCTGCTTTATCGTTTACAGTTACGGTAATGATACTAATGTTGATTTACATTTCGAATATATATGTTTATTTCAGATATTAATCTTCTGAAAAGTGAGAGTATGCCAGTTATTTGTGTCTAATTGAGGTTCAAAACCTTGAACGTAGCGTCACAGAATGGCATCTTCAATGGGCAGCACGAGTTTCTAATAGAATAAATTATTGAACATCATCTACATGAAGCCGAACTGCACCCATGGATACTTCTGATATGCCTATGTTTAATCAACATATAGCTTTTAGACATAGACTTAGACATCAGAAGCATTCATTCAATGCATTTGCCATACTCGAAAATGCGTCGAGCTTCAATAAACAAACAATTAATCAATAATGTCATACGTGAACGGAATATGTAATTATCTTACTTTGTACAATAATACATTATAAACTGTATTTTGGATATTTAGATAAGAATAGTAACAAACAAAGTGGAATTAAGATACCTTTTCAATCATCATAATATAATATAATAACAAGTAATATAAAAACAATTTTTAAAAATAAATTCCTACTTTGTATTCGAGGAAAAATTTAGAAAGTTACGAAAGATTTTTTTATTGAATAATTACAATTGCTGTTCTCATGATCCGCTTTACAACGGAAGGAGGGGTGCAATGGCTTCTGAGGTACCCCCACTGGTATGACTCTCGACATGGAGAACTTTAAGACGAGATTCCAGCTCGAGTACAAGGGAAGTGAATCCAACGCCCTACCAAATAGGCAGGCTATGCTGAGGGAGAGAGTGGGCTAATAGTAGGAATTGAAAAAAAAAGTACACACACGATGAGGCTTTTGTTACATTTCTTTTTCTTAAAATGCCGATAAAGATTATTTATTCTATGAAAGTAAGTTAATTTCACAGATTATATGCCAACATTTTTGAAAAGTTTTCAGTAAATTTTCATTATATTATATAATTTCGGGTACGTTTTTGTGCTGTATTATTTTAACTGCAGTTAATTTGATATATAATTCAAATGGAAATTATTGTTACTTGTTAAATTAATAACATATCAAGAAATACACATTTTTCAAGCATTACTTTGTTTCATTACATTGAGGAAAAGCTCAGTTCTGAAAATTACTAGTTCATAAAGTTACTGAAAGAAGGGTTTGCGAATATTCTAGGGAAAATTGCTGTTTTATAGAATAAGGTATTTAGCATGCATTAGTATTTTTTTCCTATTTATTTGTGTTTATTTATTTCCACTTACAGAACTTTTGAAACAATTTTGATGATCAATAAATCATTAACAACTACTTTTACAGCTAAAACTGTTAAAAATGTATCATCAAATTTGTTAGTAAATCTATTTAATGAAAATTCTTTTTAATTAAACAGTTATTAAATTGTTTTACGTTATCAAATATTTAATAATACCCATTTACACTAATTCATCAATGTTTATTAAATATAATTAAGATAATTAATTTTTTTATCAGACTAATGATATTTTATAAATGCTTAATTTTAATACTTAATGGCAGATATTAGATATTTCTTACGAAAGTAAAATAAATTGCATTTTCATAGCTTATGTATTTAATGCTTCTTAATTTTGCATCCAATTAATGTAACTTTCGTTGTGTCAAGGTTAGACAAAACCTTTAAAAGCTAAGAGTTATTTTTAATTTTCTCCCCTTTTCTGAATTTTAAAGTAATTTTCCTTTTTCCAAGACAAATTAAGAGATGAACTTTTCTCTGTGATATTGATTCTTTTTCTTTCCTGATACAGGAATATATTTGGAAAAGCATAGATTGAAATTGAATTACTTAGGAAATTTTAGTGGTAATTTCCAATTTGAAGCCATATTTTGCTGTAGCCAAAACAAGTTAAATAGAATTCATCGCAGTATCTATTTCTATTTCCAACAGAAATGAGCTGTTTAGATTACTATATTCCTTAAAAGCAAATCATTAATATAAAATAACTAAAAGGGTATCCATACTTGCAAGAATTTAAGTAGATGCCTTTGATGGAATTCTATACAGACATTTCTGAAATCATAATACATTATCCCCATTTTAAGTAATCTATAACAAATTCAGTAATTTGTATGATATTCTCTTTTAATTATTTGCTTCAGTAAAGTTAACGTTTTTATGAGACCTTTCCATCATTTGCAAATAAATATTTAGTGGAACATTTATTATTTAGGGTGGAAATGAAAATATACATTTCAAATGTGCGTGATAAGCTGCTGATATAATATTAATTTAAATTGTGGTTTCACACATATTATCAGCAAATGAAATATGTATGGATAATAATCATTAATGAAAAATTAATTATATATTTTTATCGGGCTGGTACGAATCGCTTATGTCATTACAAATAAGTGTTTGCTTTGTTTTGTTCCCTGAATAATACTGTCTTTTAGTAGCACTGAGTTTCATAATTTCATGAGAAATTTCATCTCAGCATGAAATAAAATTGTTTAATTATTTCTTACATATGATTACTTTCTTATAATTTTCTGCACACGCCGTACTTGAACAGCAGTTTAATTTCTGATGAACCTATTCTTAAATTTTTGTATTTTTCTTTATCTTCTTGGTTAAAATATTGATTATAAAAAAAGACCAATAATGGTTATACTCACAAAATTTAAATATTTTGGACAGAAATGATTGCTTTTTAAAATTTGAAAGATAAGTGCGGAGGAAAATGATTATTTAATTTTAAAAATTACTTACAAGGGCAAACGAATTCTCGAGTTAATGAGCTTAAAATAATTTTATACGTAATTATGTAATTTTTGTTATCTCATTGACGCTTCAGGAATACTTATTACTTTTATTAAGACAGTGGCTCGCAGTATCCTTTGAAAACTTTAACTGTTTACTCATCAAAAATTTATGTATTTGAATCTATCAATATGCAGATATAATCAATTTTTTCTTGTACTATCATTATCTGCTGACTTAATATTAGTGATATGAATTGATTGCAAAATTCTCAAACATATTTTTAATATTTCCTTTACAATTCAAGATATTTCCTTTAGATTCAAGATTCTTTTATAAGTTAAAAATTTTACAAATTTATATAAAAAATAATATTCTTTTTAAAAGTTTGAATAAAGTATATCCTTAACTTTTAGAAAACAATTGAATCGGACACGTTTAACCTCAGTGACAAATTTGTGTTCTTAAAACATAATGACAAAAATTTTACAATGTTTGATACTTTAAAGATAGCATATCGCTAAATCTGGTAAATGAAAAAAAAATTAAAGATTTTGTCTAATATTTACCTATAGTAATAGGCTTTGCCTTTTTTACGCTATAATTTGGTGTATTGACCTCAATACGAAGCCGATTCTTTTAGGAATAAAATATCTAAAAATAATTATCTCTCAAAAGTCTCAATTGATTATTTTGACTTAAAATGTTTTATGAAAAAATACGAAAAATTTTTAATATGTTTTTTTTTCACTTTTCCTTTATTAATGCATTTTATAACTGTTTTTCATCTTTCGGCCACCTTTTTTTCATATAAGAATCGCAAGAGGAGTAAAATTTATTAGAGATTATCAACGTTTTAATTCCAAACATAACGTTTGATTATTGACGTCAGGTTATTGATAACAGCTGAGTCTTTTTTAATGTTCAATATACTTCACATTTTGCTGGCATGCTAAAGTATAATTTGAATTGATTTAGCATACGGAAGGAATCGAGAAAACCCTATGCAATAGCGTATGGCAATACGCTATTGCATAGGGTAGTCAATACGCTATTGCATAGGGTAGACGTATGACACGTCATCGGTTATGGATCAAGAGACCAACAATATCATCATTTTATTCAATAGGAAAACGAGAACTAGTCGCTATACGGAAAGCTTTTAGCCCCCATATATCGTTAAGACCTGATGAAGTAAAATATTACTAAAGCATAAATAATCTGTTAATAAAAATGATGTGTGAACATTTTCAATAGTTAAATTCTTGGTAATAAAAGACACGAATTTTTCTTTTATATCAAATCCCGAGGTAGTATATCCAGTGAGAGTCTAGTTAAAAATACTGGTTAAAATACCGTTAAATAATTCTGGGTGTCCAAAAGGTTCCCGTAGTCCAAATTTAAAAAATCATTGTCCGTGATTTTTTTTCAAGTATATTAAATTTATCGTCTGCTAACCGTTGCATAAATTCTTTAGTTTTTATCGTTTGATTTTAATCGAGCTCATGTTGTAAGAGAATAAAGTTTATGTTCTTTTGACCATCCCGGACTTTTTCAGTGGGGATATTAAAATGACAAAGTTTATGAAGGTGATCCTCAAACAATAGATTATTTGAAAATCACAATTACCCAAAAGATACAAGAAATTACTCCTAGCATGTTAAAATGCGTTTCGAAAAGTATGCGCAAACGAGTTCAGCTTTGTCTCCAAAAAAGGGGTGGACATTTTGAATATTTATTATAAATGTAAGTTCAGTATTTTTTCCTTAGTTATGTTAAAAACTCTTTTTATCATTGGCATAAAAATAATTTTTTTTAAACCTGTTGTTTTTGTAGAATAAATTCACAAATCCTCGGTACGGGAACTTTTTGGACACTCTGTATTATAATAAATTAAATTCTCTTAAACTCTGATTTTTTAAAAAAACTTAAAGTGGAAATATAAGATGAATTAATTTTCTTTAAGAAAATTTCGTAAGCCAATTTGTTCCATAAATTACTAGTTTTAAAGAATGATATAAAATTTAATCAAACACAGCAAGTCTTTATACGTAGACATATGAATAAGTTGGCTCAAAATATCTGAAATTCAGCTCTTTCAGGAAGAATGTGAACCCCATATTTTTGTTTATGTAATACAATTTTTACTTAATAAAGAAATTGACAATTTAATTGATTATCTCAAATATTTCATTTAAATTTTCTCTTTGTTTTATAGCTTTCTATAAGTAATTTTAATAGACTACCAATTGTATAATTTGAATTTCAATATTGTACGAACACTTTGTATATTGTCAGTTTCATTTATATACAGTAATTTATCGCACTCACACTAATTTATCTATTTTTAATTTCTTTTAAATTATCATTTTCTTGTCAACAACTGATTCTGCATATGAAAATTGTGATCTACAGTTAAAGCATCTAAATTTAATTCAAAAACAATAATTTTTAAAGTAAATTAGATGAATTTTTTTCGAAAATTAATTGGTTATTTTTTATAAGCAGAAAACCAGAATATATTTTAAATTCGAGCAAGCTTTGAAAATTAGATCATCAGGTAGTAGGAAACATTAGCAAAAATTAATTTAATTTGTAACTAATTGCAAGATTGAATCATTAAAACATTCCGATATTCCGAATGCATGTGGTCACTAAATTTGAAATACCCT
>JAOUZG010013247.1:0-12216 GCA_026289955.1 Argiope argentata
TCTTTTTCACTTATTATTTTATTTTGAAATAATTAAAACGTAAGTTTAGATAATAAATTTTTAAAGTTAATTTTATTATTGAAATAAGAAAAAATAATAACTCATCCATTTATTCAAATGGCTTATATCGTTTAAAAATTATCATTTCATTCGTATTTTTAGTGCGTGAATATTTTGAATGCCAATTTATTATATCATTCTTAAACTTGTCCCAAATATTTATAATAATTACTCACAGTTTGCGCAGTAATATTTTCATAAATCCATGCATTTCTCTGCAAACAAATATTGCAATAAACCTTTTCTTCGTTTAACTTCAGCAATGAAATCAAAATTTCAACTGCACCTATTTTATTAAATTACAACATTATGATTTTTTTTTTGTGAAAATTCGTAAATTGTGAAATCTTGTAGATAAAAAGGAGACAGCTGCAAGTATCGACCAAATAAGAATTACCCCTTTCAGAACGTTTCTTCCATGTTCATCATGTTTAGATAATTTAAAGAAATTTCATTTACAATATTTCACTCCATGTGAATTTCAAACGATTGATGCTCAATAAAATAATAATAATGAAAAAAGCACTCTAGAGTAACTTCAACAAAGTTTAAAAACCGTGAATAAAAAATTAGGGTTTTTTTCATTGAAATAATAAAAATACTTGCTACAAATTTAGTACATTAATTAAAATAAAATAAACCCCACAAATTATAGATATTAATGAATATCTAATAGTTTTGTCAATTTGTGGAGGAGGGTCAGAGTTCTTCATTTAAAGGATCTTTTCTTCCGGTCACAAAAATCGGATGGGAGAAAAGTGGCTTAACAATGACATTACATATTAAGAAGGTGGTGCTAAATAAAAATTAGTATATGCATAAAGTATATATGAAAAAAGAGAAAAATAGATAAAAGGGTTAATTTTTACTTCATAGAATTAATTGGCAAAAACTGGATCGGAGAATCATGTTGGTATGGTTAGCCAGTAAGTTATTGGTGGTCTAGTCACAGATGACTCGTCGGGGTTCTCTTGATGTTAAAATCTTCTTATCATCTATAACTATTTTTTTTATCAAAGCAAAAATAATATTCACAAATAGTTTTTAAAAAACTCAAAAGCTAATATTTTCGTAAATAATTAACTTTTAAAGCATGATAAAAACTAAAAGTGTCCCGTTGTAATTCTACAAAAAGGAATTAATTAAATTGAAATGTGTGTATTAATTTATCTAATTTAAGTATATTTTACATCAATATATTTCATTATGAAAGTGAAATTCAAACCAATTTTTTCACATTGTTGTTTTCAAGATATGATTTAACTCATTCTTTAATGTTGAACTTAATTCAGTGGTATGGTTTTGTTATACTTTAGATAAATTTCAAGTGTAGAATCAAGCAATGGTGAAAATTTTTTGGTCATTTTTGAAAGGTGCTATTAGGATCAATCTTAGGAAGTGCGTTAGAAATGAATTTTCTAATAGAAGCAATTTTTCTATTGTATTGTAAACAATCTTCAGTAGTGTCTGATCATTAGACAGTGTCATTTGCGCTCATATTGTAGGTTTACTGGTATTTAATTACCTTCAGCAGGGAAACTTGGCTTGCATTTAGGGGGCTATAGAGAATGATAAGATAAGATTAAGATTAAGTCATTGATTAGATTAAGTCAGATAATTAAGGGTCCTTGTCTTTGAATTATTCACTTTTTTTCTCACGGTAAAACTAATAAATTTTTTTAAGAACGCTAGGTACATTTTTGATAATTTATTTTAGATTAGGGGTAAGATTAAATTTAGAGGAAAACTGGAGAGCGGTGATATATATGAATCTAGATGACAGAATAAACCGAACAGTAGAAAAATATCGTTTTGACAAGAACTTAAAGAGCTGCCTTGCAACTCTTACTAATATAACAAAATTGTTGTAAAATTGTTTTAAAGCAATAAATAATGGAATTTTATTTGAAAAAAATAAACAATTTGTAAATAATAATAATAATAATAGCAAAATAATTCAATAATTGAAAAATAATTTGTAGTAATAAAATAGAATTGTTAACACTAAGCAAGTGTTAACTTGAAGAAATAAAATGCTTTAAGTTAATATGAATAATGTTTTCTGCATTGGTTATTCATTCTTATATATATATATTATTGATTATTGCATAAACACTTTACAATGTTGAAATACTGCAAAGAAATTTTTAAAACGCATATGTCTACTGCTGAATAATTTTATCGAATTATTTTAAAGATTATGATAAAAGATGATGATGAAGCTAAAAGCAAAAGTATTTGCTTAGTACTTATTACTAACACGTATTTGCTATCATATTTGATAGATATTATTCTTCAAAGATTCTAAATTATTTAGCATAAAATTATAATATTTATTTCCTTTCAAATTATAAATTTAAACAGCAGTTATACTTTTAAAAAATCCTTCTTAAAATAGTCAAATATTATAGTTGGGGAAAAGACTCCTTAAATAGAAACCATCAAATAAATTGAATAATTACATAATTTATATAATTTGAATAAAATTGTCTTCAACGGAAAATAAAAGAAAGTTTGGTTTCCCTCATATAAATATAAGGCAAACAAATGTCCAAATTTCCATCAATATTTGAAATTTTTAAAAAAGAAAATAAAATTATTGAATTTTTAGCCTTTCCGTAGAACTACTTAATTTGTTTGAATATTATATTATGCAAAGCTATAATTTATACTAAATATAGAAAAATCTGATTGTAGTATAGTCTCTGATTTATTTTTGACTATATTACAATCAGAGTAATAAATATATTACTCTGATTGTAATATAGTCAAAAATAATTAAATAATCTTTAAAGAATTGTCCCTAAAATTTATAGATATATCAAATTTTAGAATAACAAACCTATATAATAATTGTTTATTTGCAATATAGCTGGAAGAAAATTGAAATAATGTTTGAAAATCGGCCTTAAAAAACTACAGGTGAATAAAATTTCTATAATAATAATTGGTGTAGTTATAAAAGAGTCATAATTTTTTAATATCCTTAACTTTCCCGTCATTTTATGTTTTTTAATCTCGCTAGAACTCACGTTTAATGTTATATTAGTAGAAATAAAAATACATTAATATTTATTTAATTTAGATTCTTAACGAAAAAAAATTTACACGAGTGGATTAATTTGATTATCAGCTTCTGTAATGTCTGATAGAAAATGCATACATATTTTACAAAAAAAATATATAAAGAAAATAGATGTCTAAAGAGAACATTTCCACACCCGAAATTTGAAAACTATATCTTGGATAGAATAGGTTATCTAAAATTCAGGTAATTGAATTTTGAGGTTATGACAAAACATAAGTTGGGGCTTCATATTTAGGTTTTAAGGATACAACCGTATAAATTAACAAAAAAAATCGAATATAATTGGTCAGAAAATAGAATGATTTGTGCTTTCCGCACAATTATCATTCTACAGATTTTGTTTCCCTAGGCCATTATAATTATTACGTTTAGAAGAAAATTTGTTTCATAATGCTTACTTTAAAAGGAGTATTTTCAGAATAGCATAAATAAGAAATTTTCATATTTGAATTACCTAAATAGAACTTCGCAATAATATAAATAGATTTTGATTTTCAAGTTCATATCAACATATAAAATCTAAACTCAAGTTTTATATTTTATGAACTGCGGCATTTCTTTTTTTATTCGTTTATTCTTCAAGATATAAAAGCACACATAATGTTTGGTGTCTTTTATATTAATTATGATCTTTTTGCTTTAGATTTTTTACAACTCCAATTGCTGATAATGATTATAACTGCTTTCTGAGAGTAATTATAGACCCCTTGACCTGAACATCAAATTCAGGAAATAATTTTAATTATATTTTAAGCCCCTTTGGGGGAACCTCCTTCCCCCCTCAAAAAAAAGAAAGAATAACCTAAAATTATTAATTTCAAGCAGTTTAAATTCCATTTTTTGCTTCGTAAACGCATACCATATTTAAAACCTTTCAATAAATTATTTTAAAAAATAGCCTGGGATTGCATTAATTAAAGGGCTTAAAAATTGGTTCCAAATTAACTCCTTCGACACCTATACAGAATTGCATTATCTTAATAACACTTGGGCATATGTGATGGAGTTCATGTGATATAAGGACTGAATTTTTGAATTAGTCAGAAAAGATTTATCAAATATCCACTGATAAAGTTCATTCACTGCTTAGGTCAGATATAATATCAATAAAAATTAATTGAATTTATTGGTACCCTACTGTATATTTTTGTTGAAAATGGAACCAAATAAAGAGCTTTTAAAAGCAGAATATGAACAGTAAACTGCAAGTAATGATGAATTTCTTGCAAGAAGAAATGTTTTTGCTTTTCTGAACGTGAAAATTTTGCCAAATGGGAAATTAATGTTTCTATCTAGATTAAAGTAATATTTGTCTTTCCAAAAAACATTTTTTGAAAAAGGAAGATTTGTTTTTGCTTAAGAGATGGCCTATTTGTTTGATTTTAGACGCCGATCGTGTATTCTGTATCAATAACACTTTTTTAAGTTGATATCATCTTTGCACAGTCAATTTTGGACTGTTGAGCTCTAAATTGACACTGTTTCTAATCTAGCAAAACAATAACCTAAAAGTAGAGAAAAATTTCAATTTTTTTCATCATTTATATAACATTTTATTCTTACAAGTTCTGTCCGATTGAAGAAAGGGTCCTACTAATTTCAACCACTAAGGAACATGTTCCTTCATAATAAATTTTTAAAGCAAATTTCACTCATTATTTTTATTACTTTTATCACATCTTTGAAACGCGGTAAGGGTCATTAGCATTTTTCCCACGGCAGCCTTTTTTCGTTATCAGACATGGAGTATCACTTTACAGTGAATGATTACCGTATGGCGCACATTGTAAAGTCGAAAAAATTTACATACAAAGATAAAAGGTATAATGTGGTACCCTTTTTAAGGCTTGAGCACAAAATGAAACTCTCTAAAGGTGGGTTCACACGAGGCTAATAATTGCGTCGCAATAGAAGACCACGCCTACTATAGGATGATCACATGACCAATTCTGAAACAGGTTGGCATATTTCTGGAGGGTATTCCAGATCTCTTCATGAATCGTCTTTTGGCGCTCACTTTCATTTCAATTTCGCGCATAGCTCCGTGCTCTAGTCTCTGGAAGTATTTTGACCTCTCGACCTCGGTATACCGTCAACATGGCTGAACGAAGTATCCGAAGGAGACATTAATCTCGAAATCAAAAAGTTTTATTGAAAAAATCTCTTGGAGCTTAAAACCTCTGAAACGTGCGAAATTTTAAGGCCTAACAATAACACATATAAATGTTCGAAAATCGTAAAAACACCCACATTAAATGTTATTTATATTTTGACTTAAAATGCTTCATATTTTGGATACTATGTGTTTTGCTGTTAATTTATTTATAAACCCCTTTTATTATGAATGCTTTATTTACTAATGTGATTTTTTAAAAATTGATTTTAAAGCTTTACAAATCAATAGCTCTCGTTAGAAATAAAGAAGTATCATGAGGAAAAAAAAGTATACACTCAATGTTATTGATATGCTGTTATAGAACCCTAAAAGAGATCCTAATCCTTTGTCGATATTTATTATATTTTTGCCAAAGTAATTAACACAACAAACAAACTCTATTTGTCTTATCAAATAAATATATTGATTTAAAACTTATTCTAGATGTTAATTCCTTTGCTTTTGTAAATATTTACTACAGCAAAATCTCCTTTTACCAACTGCATTTGTTTTAAAACTTTAAACAGTACCAAGAAATTTTTTTTTATTTTAAACAGGAAAGTGGCAAAAAGAAATTACACTAAATGGAACGTTTCCAAATCCTCCCTAGATTTAAAGTCATTATTACTACCCTTAACTTTTAAAGATTTCCTAGTAGTATATATTTAGTAGTATTTTATATTATAGTATATATATTGTTATTAAACAACTACCTATATTTAAATAAATATTAAATAATTCAACTTTTACAAATTGAATTATTATATTTTAATAAAATTATATACTAAAATTAATATTATTATTATATTAAAATTAATATTATTAATATATTAAAATTAATATTATTTTATTATATTTTTCAAATAAAAATTATTATTTTATTATATTTTTCAAATAAAAATTAACATTTTTTATTTCAAATAGCCAATAAAACAAAATTCTGATATGAAACACACAAAAAATACATTAGAATTATAATTTTTTAAAATTCATTATTAAAAATTGTACAGTTCATGGCTGTAGCTGAAATGTCGTTTGTTGCTGGCATAGAACTTTGACCAGACTCTGTGATCATGTCTAATAATCTGTATTTAGTTATAATTTGTTGTATTTCTAACTGTGCTCATATTGCTGAGTCTGGCTTTAGTTTTTTTTTTTTTTTTAAATATATATTGAGTGCAATGGACCTTCCAAAGGCATCAATTTCATCATCTGACTCAACATTCAATCTGTTGGACCTCAAAACTAATTTACATCCCAGTAAAAATATATACATTATACCAAATAATAAGTGAACATATGGGTTGAATAACTTGAATGGGTTGAATGATTGTACAAGGTATCACTGCTACTTTTATAAATGTATTTAAGAAACAATTCAAAAGGAATATAACTAAATACCTGTATATAAAAACATTATCACTGTCATTGTATAAAAAGGGTTTAAAGAAAGAGTTGCACACTCAAAACCCTTCTCCTACTTTCATTAGCAAAATATAAATCCAGAATTATTGCAAATAACCAAATGTATAAAGCTCGCATTTCATAAAACTGTTTTATAAGAATAGAGAAGCATTAATTTATGAAAATTATTTGTCTTTCAAAATCTAAATATTTTAGTACAATTCAGTCCATCTCAAAACAGCTGTAAATAGTAACTTTAGCAAGCAATAAATATTTGATTTTTTGAAAGTTATATTAATTGACAAATGATAAAATGAGTATTAACAAGCAAATAAGAATCTCAAACAAATCTAGAAATATTGACTGAAGGGCCGTTTCATGCCTTACCACATCTGACTAAATATTTCAAATATATATTTTATAACAAAAATATTTTTAATAATATTCGAATATTTTTTCATAAAAATTAAACCCAAATGAAATTTACTTGATAAAGAAACAAATAGTTAAAATGAAAGGTAAAAAATATAAATTTAAAAAATGAAAATGTAACGGTGTAAATTAAAATGTTTAAAAATAATGAAAGCGTACAAAATGGCTTAAAAAAAACACGCTGTTTGGAGGTTCCGGTCCTTCGTACTTTTTACGCCAAACACATTTTGTTTTCCCGCCAAAAAATGTAATTTTTTTACGCCAATATCTACAAACGCATGCGCAAATAGAGAAAATGTCGGGACAATGGCAAATAATTGTCCCGTCGGGACAACCGTTTGCCATTGTCCCAAAAACGTTGTCTCAACTGTTCACACGGGGACAATAGCAGAGGACAACGATTGCGACGCAATTATTGGCCTCGTGTGAACCCACCTTAATGGGTTAGCGCTGATGAGACTGAGAGCAAGTGATACAGAACCACTTTTCTACTGAATGCTAACAATTGAACGGAAACACAGATAAAAAAAATTACCCTTTTGATAATCTGTGGGAAGTTTCTCTTAAAACATATCGCACAGTAAAACGATAAACAAACCATTCCGGTAATAAACAGAATATTATATATTCACACCACATGGGTCCAACTCTTTAATATTGTTCCAAGAAAATAGAAATTATACCATTGTGTCTTCAATGAGAGTAGACAGTAGATAGTAAAAATGTTGCTGACTGTTATCAGCAACATGAAGGGAAGGGTCTTTCTAAATAAATCCTTAATCACTTTCAATTGCTTCTGATTTTCTATTGGTTAAATGTACAAATTCTGATTTCTCATTGGTACTTTAAAAAAAAGGTTTGACTTATCTGAGCATTCACCAGCATTCTTATTTTTAAATTTTAATTCCATCGGATCTTAAGTTTTTCTGGCTGTAGTTTTACAAGGTCTAGCAACTCGAGGGAAGTGCACTGCGCAGGGAACTTGAGTAGACCTTACGAATATTTATTTAATTGAATAACTATTGATTTCTTTAGTGAAAAATTTTATCATTCAGTTTCTTTAATATATTATTGAAATTTGCAATTGAATTTCCACAGTGAAACTAATTAAAATTTTATTTATGAAGGATTGTTGAACTTAATATGGATTTAAATTCTGACAGTGATGAATTATATTCATCTTCTGAAGATGAATACTCTACATCGGAAAGTGAATCTGAAGATGATACTTTAAATGCGGCTCGTTGTTGGTGTCCTATTGACCTCCAAGCACTTTCACCTGCTCCACCAAATTTTCAATTTACTTCGGTTCCTGGTATAAGTTCTTCGGTAAAAAATTTGCTTGGGGACTCGGATGACCCGATGATGTATTTCAGTGTATTTTTTGATAATTCAGTGATGAGTTTCATTATGGAAGAAACAAATAGATATGCAGAAGACTTTTTCAACAAATCCGATTTGACGCCTTCATCGAGAGCATTGAATTGGAAAAATACGGATATAAAAGAGTTGAACCTCTTCTTTGGTTTACTTTTACTTCAAGGGATATTGCCCAAATCTGTTGAAGCATCGTACTGGAGCATAAGGCCGATTTTAAACACTCCTTTCTTTGGACAAATCATGAGAGAAAAAAGATTTAGTTTGTTAATGAAATTTCTTCATTTCGAGAATTCGGAAAAATTTGATAAAAAACGCATCCAAATGCGAAGTTAAGAAAGATTTTTGATATCCATAAAATGTTAATTCAGAGATTTAAATCTGCTTATACACCCAATCAATCTGTAACAATTGACGAGTCTTTGCTTGCTTTCAAAGGCTTACTTGGATGGAAGCAATACATTCCGACCAAAAGAGCTAGATTCGGAATTAAATTTTTCCAACTCTGTGAGTCAGAAACCGGCTACATATGGAATTCTATTATCTATACCGGTAAAGGAACCCTTTTCATGGAAGAATACGAACAATTTGGATTATCAACAAAATGTGTTCTGACTTTAATCCATGAACTTAAAAATAAAGGATATCAGCTAACAGACAATTATTATACTTCCCCGGAAGTGGCCGAAATTCTTCTTAAATATAAAACCGATCTTATAGGAACTGTAAGAGGAAACAGAAAAGGGTTACCGGTGGAATTTAAAGACACAAAATTGAAAATGCATGAATTGAGAGCATTTCAAAAGGGGAAAATTATGGTACTACAGTGGAAAGACAAGAAAACTCTAACAATGCTAAGTACCATTCATAATGCCCAATTAGTTAGTGTTGAATCAAAAAAATCCACTACCAAACAAAAGCCGAAGGTGGTAGTTGATTATAATAAATCTATGGGAGGAGTTGATAAGTCGGATCAGTGCTTATCATACTATTCGTCAACCAGAAGTCGACAAAGGAAATATTATAAAAAAATATTTCGGCATCTACTTGATCAGGCTGTGTGGAATGCTTTTGTGCTGTATATAAAAAAAGGAGGAAATTTGAAACATGTTGAATTTAAAATGCGCTTGATAGAGAGATTATGTGAGGAAGGAAGAGGATTACCGTCGTCTAGAGTACCTAAGAGCATTGAAAACGTGGGAAGATTGATGGGAAGACATTTTCCGTCTTTAGTTGCTCCAACCGGAAACAAAAAATACTCTGCGAGGAGATGTGCTGTGTGTTGTTCACAAACAAATGCAAATGGCAAAAGAGTGAGAAAAGAAACGCGTTTTGAATGCGTAATCTGCAAAGTGGGTTTATGCGCTGCTCCGTGCTTTGAGATATATCATACCCAATCAGTTTTCTAAATTCCTTTGCATGTAATTGCAATGCATGAAATATAGTAAAACCTGCTCATGATCTCATTTGTCTTTCAAATATTGAATTTAATTATTTTAATAAGCTTCATCTAAGAGTTGTGCTATATTTTAAATCAATATTATATTTTTTTCAGTATTTATAGCTTTATGTTAATAATCTGATTTTCAGAATCATTTAAGGATGCTTGGAATTTGGAAGTTATTTTCTATTTTCATCTCTTTCATAGAAAGTATACTAACTATTTCTGATAAAAAATGTAATAATGGCTTAATCATTTTTTAAAAAATATTTCTAGTAAAAAATAAAAAAGATTTTTTTCCAATACTGTATTTGTTGTATTTATTATTCTTAGAAATTTATTACATTTAATATTTCTTCTAGAAAACACTTTAAAATGTTTATATTATACAGATTATTAGCAGATATGTTGCAAATATATTTTTAAAAAATCTGTGACACCTATTAAATAGTAACTTTTTTATAATAGCATTCCTTTACTTTACTTTTTAATTATGTATGTAAATCAGTACTCATTATTAAGTTTTACCTTGGGATACGTTCAAACAGTTAGAACGTATACAGTTCAACCCTGTATTTCTTTAATTTCATTAAATACCTAATACTGCTTTAATGCAAAGCAATAATTATAATTACTCATTTGCATTTATTCCTTCCATTCATCAAAAAAGTGTGAATTAAATTCACTCGTCATCGAATTTTCTTGAATATAAATAAATGTTTCTATAAAATTTACCATGTATTAAATATGTTTTCTTTCTTCCATATGCTAAACTTTTTTTAATAGTCCTTATAATAACTATGTATTTTTTTTTCTTTTACGCTTTTCGAAGCCTTTCACAAGACGCAAAACTCTCATATGAAAGTGGTTTGATTTTTTATAAAGATTTCAAATGTATATTTATAATAGAATTGTATGTTTAAAAAATATGATTTCTAAAAATATATTTTTATATTTATAAATTTTTTTATAAATATAAAAATATTTCTTTCTTTCTTTAATTCATTCTTTTCTTTATATTATAAATATATATAATTTCTATAAATATATTTTTTATATTTATAAAAGAAAAGGTTTTTTTTCTACATGTCCCCCCCCCCGAAAAAAAAAAGACAAATATGATTTGCAAAAAGTAGTAAATAAAACTTGGATTAATTTAGTAAACTAAAAAAAATAATATTAAGCAGTAAAAAAAGAAGAATACTAACTATATTTATCAAGATACATTAAATAAAAACGTTTATAAAAATAATTAACAACACTTTTACTAAAGTTAAGTTTAAAAAGTCAAAAATAAATAAATAATTATACCCAAAAGGTTTCAAATTTGTCTTCCCTTGCGTAGTTAATGCTTGCCCAAAATCTGCATGCAAAGTTTAAGCAATAGTTAAAATTATATATATTAATAAATATTTGTCTCTCTTATTAATTGGGATGAAAATAAATTGAAAATATATATAAGGGCTTTTTTAATTAATAAAAGTAATATTAACAGTTCAAACTTGATTTTATAAATATTTCATCAGACAAGTACAGAAAATTCAAACCCGCTTTTACGAACTAATCACAATCCATAACTATTATACAGAATTATGGCATGTAAATCGGAGGGTTTCTCTATCTTTAATAAGTATAATAGTTTTCTCTGGCATCTGAAGTGAAATATTCAAATCAATAATGAAGTATACAGCTCATATCACCAATCGGTCCTGCAGTCACGAATTCTTACAAGAGAGTGATTTCCCCTTCTCGAGAGCTCATTCCCCTAAATGGAAAGACCACCCAAATCCTAACTGCCAGCGGAAACCATAAAATGACCTCGAACAAGCGGATCCCCCACCTCGTTTATTACCCTTAAGGGGGGAAAGAAATGGCGACTTTCTACGGGGTAGCCGGGTTTAGAGACATTTGCGGAAGGAGACTTTCTACGTTCCTGGCGGTTTTAAAGCGACACGTTGGAGAGGGTTTCTACGTTCCAGCCTGTTGAAGGGTTAAATTTAAAAAAATAGTATGAATTATAAGACTGTGAGAATTTAAAATTTAAAAGAATTTTTTGCAATAAATGTTGTTGCTGAAACCATAAAAATAAAACTATATAAAATATTTAATTAAAATATTTAGCGATAATTAATCCAAATAAGCCAACTTGTCACCAAAGACTGGTAATAACTAATAAAATAATAAAAATTGCATTACCGATTTGTTAAAATATTGTTACGAGCGAGCAAAACGCACGCCAAAGGTGAAAACGCTAGCCGC
>JAOUZG010013253.1:0-14636 GCA_026289955.1 Argiope argentata
ACTTTGTGCATGTCAGTGATTTCTGTTTTAAAAAATATAGGTCTTTTCATTGAAAATCAACTTTTGTTTGTTATCTATTTTTTATTTCTAACTTCCTTGTTACATGAATGTATCACTTTTTTTTCTACTTCTTTAACCTATTGATTTTGAATCATAAAATTCTATAAAAGCATATTCTTTCAACTCCTCTTTATATCCTATTTTACTTTTATATTTGTATTTATCATGATCTTATTCTTGTTTATTAAATTTACTCTATTGTATGTTTTATTTTATTTTATATTTGTTCAGAGTAATTTTTATCAATGTAACTTTAAATCAATATTATGTTTTTATAGGTGATAAAGAAAATGTTGTTCAGTATTCAGGATGTTTCTATTGAATAAAATTGATTTCATCATTTTTTACATTCTTGCCATACTATGTTTATATTTTTTGTGTCTAGAAAAAGAAATGTTGATAGACAGCTTTTGAGTTGTTGTTTTTTTTGAAATAGGTAAGAACACTGAAACATCCTTTTAATCATATATTTTTTAAATAATTATATGTATTTTATCTTTTTTTTAATGTGTAAATAAAAATTATGAAGGCATAATTTTACTTGTTTGTCCTTTCATGATTTCTATAAGCTGTAATAAAATAACTGGTTCTGGTAGCATAAATTAAAAAAAAAAATCATTGCAATCTATGCTATAAAAGGTATCTATACCTTTTATAGTTCATAATTTGCAATTGTAAACAAAATTCATTATATATATATATAATAATTTGAGTTTCATGTTTTTTTTCTTCTGAGCAAATTGTAAACATCAAAGTCTCAAATAAAAATCATTTACTTAAGAAAGTTTCTTCATAAAAATCATTACTTAAGAAAAAAATTAATAATTCATCTAAGAGTAATATTTATTTTTTAAAATTATATTTATACCTACCTACAGAGAAGGATATATTATTTTTCTATGTGATTTAACCTTTAAATTTTTTTAAGAAAAGAAAATATGTAATTTTTCAAAAACACCACCATAGCCATTTGTCAAAATGTATCTTTTGGACAAAAAAAATATATGTGGGAAAGTAAAGAATAAAATGGTAGCAGACAAATTAAAAAGTGATATTAATTAACTAGACAAAAAATAATTGCATTGAAAATACCAATTGAAATTTTAGGATAAGAAATAAAATTACAATATTGCAAAAGTTTGGTGAAAATAATTCAAAATTTCAAATTTAAAAAATATTGAAAGTTCTTCATAATTATTCGGCTAGAGTAACGTTCAACTGCAACAACTGACTGCAATGCTTTCACCAACGTTATCGGCAGACACCCCGAGATGCGCAGAACGGTTGAAAATTGGTCAGAATCGGTTTGTTTGGTACGTGACCCATGAATTGACCCCATTGTATCGTTCTTATAACCAATGCCTCACTGGTGGGAGAGTATGAGTTGGACCTTTATAAGCCAGATAACATCCCGGGGGCTGTACTTTTGACCCAACGGATATGTTACTCAGCTGCAAATCTTAAGATTGGGAGTTCGAGCCTAAGGTAATCCACATTTACTTTAACTAAATTCCAAGTCATGTGGACTAATGAACATAAGAGTCAGTTACTCTTATGTTCATTAGTCCACATGATAACTTTAAATAAAATTTATAATTATTCGTTGAAAATTTGACATTAATCGTCATGTCTGCTTTCTTGTGACTGTGCGTTTTCTATTTTAATATATGGATGTTAGCTTTAAATATTATTCCTGGTTTGATTTAAACTATTTAGAAATATTTGAGAAAGTATGGAATCGAAAATTTTCAAATCAAAATATTTGTATTATACAATAAATGATAAATCTAATAAGGTTAGTAATATTGCTAATTAAAATGTAATTTCTTAGTAAATAAATGAAAAAATCCTGCTGTTCATCTCAATGGTTTTTAAAATACGCTCTTTAAAAATGCTTTAAAAACTTGCTTTTTTTTCTTATAAAATTATTTAATCTCTAATGATATTTCATTTTAGCTTTATTTTTTAGTTAAGTCAGCTAAATTATATTTTAAGCACAATTAAAATTTTTGTCTACAGTAATTTAAATTAATTATTTTTAGCGTCATCATCATCTGAACGATGCAGCAAAGGCTTAAAAAATAAGATTAATGAAATGAATATATTTACTAGTGGTTTTCAAAAGAGACTTTTGTAAAATTATAATTTTACAAGTTGGTGAACGATGAAATAAAATTGTTTCGATTCTAATATTTTGAATTTAAAGCAAAAACGTTTTAAGATGCTTCAAGCTGAAAACAAAATTAACCCGCAAAATGTGAAAGATAATTATAGAGGAAAGACATAGTGTGGTTTCTCTACATTTGTTAGTACCTGCTCATTTTAAATTACAGGTATTGAACCCCCTTTCCAGGTAGTGTTTCTTCCAAGATGTCGAGCCATAAAAGTATTATAAAGAGCCTAATTTAAACAGAGTTAGACCTCCCAGATGCAAAGCATCTGCAGATTTTTCCATAAATCATTTACACTTGAATCAATTTCTCTCAGTAGGCATCTTAAGAACGATGCTTGTTATAAATTTAAGCACATTTCGCAAAAAAGAAGGGAAAGTAGCTGGATGACATTTCTTTTTAAATAATACTTTTCTTATACCCTCGAACTTCAAATTTTAATTCTTATAGAAGTTAATTAGTTTCTTTTCTATGTAATTTAAGATGTCAATTATACAAAAATGAAATTCCCTTAATTTAAAAAGAAATTTTAGTTTTTCTCCAAAAAATCTTGTGTCCAAACAATAATTTAGTGCTAAAGTGTTAGTATACATAACAAAACTAAGAATTTTACACACACACACGTGAGCGAGCAAAAAATGATTTCCAAATTTAAATTAGCATTTTTGATTCATATATATAGAACAAAATGGCTTTATATGTACACTTTTTTATTTGAGAAAAATTATGTTCAGCACTTTAACTCATATGAAAATGACACTCACGCATGCGCTTTTACAACCCCCTTTTACAAGGGGACTTTTTCAGACACCTCATGGATAGAACACTGGGTAAAAATCAATCTTATTACGCTCAACCTCATCAATTTTATTTACCCTCATTTCATTAAAGAATTTTTTTTAAAAAATAAGCCTGAACAAATATTTTTTTCTTCATTTCATTAAAAAAATGTAATGCACTCCCCAGAAATAAATTTATCTTTTTAAAAATTAGTCAAAATGAAATATTTATTAAGTTTACATTTTTTAAATTCTATTTCTATTTAATAAAAAATTCGAATACGATCAATGTTATGTCCATCCTATTTAAAAGTCAGAAAAAAATAACTGTCACTACATTATATTATTATATTAATTAAAGAATTGTGAGAAAAAAATATATATACAGTGGGAAACAAAAACATTGTATTTTTTTTACCAACTTAATTGTGTGTGTCTGCGCACGCACGTTACAGTTTGTAATTAATCTATTAAAAAAAATATTTCCTGTTTCTTTAATTTCCCAGTTGCACGGGATATTATTTTTCTCATGGAATGTGTTTATTGTTAAAAAAAGTTGACCTGGTATATTTTCTGTCTTTTTTTCCTACTTCCTGGTTACCGATTCTTACGGTACAGTTTATTCACCGTAGATTGAACAAAAGATTTTGATAGGCATAAATATTAGACTATTCCCTTGAAATTATAGAAAATAAATCAGATGTTATTCATAAAATCACGTTATAAATCTCTATTCAAATTATGAGAAATAGAAGCCGCATATGCAATAATAAGATACAGGAATTACATTCAAATTATAAAGCGATTTTAGAAAGCAAACATAATGGTAAAGTCTAAAGTTCAAATTAGTTACCGTAACTTCGATATAATTTTCCCAGAAGAGGCCTCAAAATATTTCTGTGCACGAGGCCTCATATTGCCAAAATATGCCATTGTCTGTAGGAAAACTATATAATTCTCGAATTTTATTCTTCTATTCTTCTGTTCCATTTGCCTTATTTTCATTGAAAGGTAGAGAAAGGATTAAATATTTTAATTAAATGATTATAAATGTTTTATGCATTTATAATCAACTTATCTTTTTCAACTTATCAACTTATCTTTCAACTTATCCAAGATATGCAACTGAGGTAAAATTTTCCTCGCTGATGTATGTTTAGTTTTAAAATATATGTTTCGCTTCCATAACTATGTAGTAATGTATTAGAGCTATTACATTATATTTTTAATATTAGCTACCATTTTTAAACATGCATTAATAGAAATGAATCAAATGTTATTTATAATCATGTCTATTATTCCACTTTTCCTTTCCATGTTTGTTTTCTTTTCTTGTATATGAAGTATAGAATTGTCATCACACTTGAACTCGTGATTTTGACCAAACTCCATGTTTTAGAAATTAGCAATTTCGAAAAACACATCGTTGGAAAATGTCCCGCCTGTATATGGTAAAGATAAAGCAAAAATATCTTAAGTTAGACGGATGAAATTTGGTGCACAGGACAGGTTTAAAATCCAATTTTTAGATTTCTGTCGAATTTTGAACTATTTCCGTTCAATGGGAAACATATCTATGCGGATGCTCGAATATAAATGAACTCGATAGCTACAAAAGGAAGAGAGGGAGATGGATAAAATTCAGTGCACAGATTTAGCCTTTGTAGTATAGACATCTGGCAAATTTTGACTGAAATCCAACACGGCTTTAACCGTCAGTTTGTACTCTCAGAAACGTACTAACGCGGTAACGCAAAAACGTAGTGACTTAAATATATCAAATTTGGTATTAAGGCATTTGTGATTTAAGTGCAGTTCCATGAAGAATATTTCATAAAGTCGAAAATTTTTACAGCTTTAATTTGTTGGAAGAACGTGTCTAAGACCCAAATTCGAATTTTGGAAACCCTATTCGAATTTGGATTTTGAGGACGAGTCAGGGATGCAGTGTTCGCCAAGGATCCATTAAAAATGCTACATTCACGCCAAAGGTTAATATTTAGTAACTATTCCACTCCAATGCCATTAACCCTTTATCTACTGATGGTACTTATAAGTACCATTTAAATCTGGATTATATTTTCGTAATATGATTATTTTTGCCGATGGTATTCTAAAAAACACGGAGAATGTAATCCAAATAGCAAGAAGTTAATACAAGCTAAAAGTAGGAATAAAAAATATTTAATTAATAATTAAATTAAGATATTTCTATTAATTAAAATTTTTCTCTTGGGTTCTCTGGAATTATTCTGAAAGGAAACTTTAACTACTGGTGCAAAAATGAAGCTGAAAAATTGATGACAACATAATTCAGTAAATAAAGGGTTAAAGGCATAGTCTCTAATATCTTTATTACATACTATGCAAGAAAGTTTTGGGGAAACTAATCCTTCTGATTTTAATGTCAATCTTTGTAAAGACGCATAAATGGTAAAGGAATATAATCATAATAAGGGACTCAGAATGCCAATTTCTACGCCCAATTAATTGATTTTTTTATATAAACAATTAATATGTAAAACATTTCTTTAAAAAGTCCACATTGTTATTAGGTAAGGTTTAAAAACATGAATTAAACTGAATTATTCTACTACAAATTATTGCACATGTGCATTAAATACTTTAAAAAGTACAGATAGTACGGTAAAAGTTATGAACTGGTGATTATGTATATCGGTGATTATTCTTAATTATTAATAGTTATTAATTGTACTTACCACAGGCGATTACTCATAATCGCAAATAAGTTTCGCGGTTATTATGAAGAATTTCCAGATTAATGACTTTTACTGTAAAAAGAAAAATAATAATTGTTTCGAAATGAGCTCCTATGATTAAAAAAATTCAATTAATGCAAAAATTATTTCTGTGAGTTTTGGAAAATAGGAACATCAATTTCCATAGACAAGTGATGTCGATTACTTACTGGCGATGGTACATATATTTACTCCCACGATTCTCATTTTAAATTAGAACCCTTTTTTTAAAATTAATTTCCTCTCCTTTGTTATTTTTTAAAACTAAAATAAAGATAACTTAGATAAAGATAATAACAACAAAATAGAGAGAGAGATAATTACACATATAAATGTGAAAAAGACGTAAAATGCGTTTTATTCCATTTGAATCTAATACTGATTAATTTACCAACATTCCCTTAACATTGTTTCATTTAATAAAAATGCAAGACTTAAATTTGAGTTACAAAAATGAAATGATTAATGAATTCATATAACAATGCTTAAATTTTTAGAAACTTGAAATTTCGCATCTTTGAGAAATGAAATGTATCGTTAAAATGCTTTTGCTTTGTAGGATTATTATTATTTTGCAATTCCTACTAATAATTCACACACACTCTCCTTCTCTCTCTCTATATATATATAAATATATTTAGTTTAAATTTTCAGTTGTTAATAAAGTATTTTCTATTCATCCATCTAAGTTCAAATACATTTTTTAAAAACTTGTTGTGGATGACACTTGATGCTAATACAGTTTTTTCAAATATCAATTCGTGAATTTGGTTAACTTTTTGTTAATTAAAAATTACTTAACTTTTCCACTAAAAAATCTGCATTTCCCCACCGCCAAATGAGTAAGACCTAAGTTCTCCCCCACGCTAATGAGGTTAGGTTAACATACTTACTTATTGCATTTAAAATTAAATATTGTAAATTAATCGATAATCTTTCAGTTTCATTCTGAAGTACTTTCGAATTACTTTATACAAACATTACAAATAACAAGTAATACATATATATTTTAAAAAAATTAAGTCAATTCCTACTTAGGCCACTTTACTTACTTACTTTTTAAAGTAAGTTTTTTACTAATAAAGGAAAAGAACATAAAGGAAATTAAAAATCTCTAACATAGAGAAAATAAAAAATTTCTAAACTGCATTGTGTTACCTCAACTGGTGTAGGAAATTTGTGCATTTGTATTTTCACAATTGATGTTGAAAATTCGTGCATGCGCAGTGTGAATATTGCCCCTTAATATTGTGATTATGTCATAAGTATATACATATTTATATTAATTGTAATCATTTAATAAAAATTAATTAAAATGAAATTAACCTAATTGATTAGTAAAAAGTAAGTAAATAAAATTGTCTAAGTAGGAATTTACTTAAATTTTTAAATATATATATATTACTTGTTATTTATAATTTTTATAGAAATAAATCTAAAATTAGCATGGTTAGATTAATAGACATTTAAAATAAAATAAATCTATTAATTAGTTTAAAAAAAAATATTTTTTTCAAACAGATAGTAAAAATCAATCGTCACATTTCCACGCATTCAAAAGTAAAATAGTTTCAACAACATGACTTTTCAACACATATTTATTTCCAATTCCATCGAACAATTGCCATAACCACAAAATATTTACAAAATATACAAAATTATTTTTATTTGAAAATACACTTGCTGAGGAGATCAATAAAACTGTATTAAAAAAACCCATCGTACAAAATCTAAATAAGACTATTGATCACTAAACTAATGAAAGGGACGTTTGATGAGATGAAACCCTGGGACATAAAATGACACTTAACTTAATTCATATTTTAAATAAAAATATAATAAATAAATAAATATTACTTTAAAAAGTAAATGATTTCCGTGAAATGTAATAATAAAATACAAAGCAATTGCTTTCCAAATGTAATATATGTATATGTATTTATATATATATACAGCTATATATATAATGCACATTCATTTTAGTTGCAAACACAGAAAGCATCTGAAGAATAACAGATGGACAATAGACATATTTACATAGAGAATCTTTCAGAAATACAGAGTTATTCAAAATGAATATAAAGGCTACAAACGGCTATAACTATTTAATGAAAAAAAATTATCGATAAGGTTAATACAGAATGTTCACGGAACTTCACAATTTCTTTACGTAAGGCGCAGGTGCAATGGAGCGGAAGCTTACGCATGTGCAAGTTAAACTTTTGCAACGACAAGAAACCTGTTCATTGCGAGTGTTTCATTAAGGAAAATGGCGCGTGTCATGCAGAATGACGTGCATGTCTGCGTGTTAGAATTTAACAATTGTCAGTCTATTGTCACAATGCAGAGACAATTTCGTCAGCGTAACAATAAAAATACCTCCGAAAGAGGAGAACATCAAGACTTGACACCCTGCGATTTTTATCGGTCAGGCTATTTGAAAAACAGGGTATATGTGTTTCCCATGCCCAAAACAATCGAAGAACTCACAATACGCATTTGTAATGTGCAAGCGTCGGTGACTATAGACATACTTCAGAATGCATGGAGTGAAATGGACTATTGCCTAGATATTTCCCGTGTGACCAAGGGAAGTCACATAGAACATCTATGATGCATGTATACCAAAATTTAAGTTTCTTCTACATTATATATTAACCTTATAGATACATTCTCTTTCATTAAATAATTATAGTCGTTTGTTATCGCTAGATTCATTTTGAATTACCTTGTAGTATATAATTAAATATGAATAATTACCATTTAATTTTTATCAACTTCAAGAGCCACTGACAAATTCTTGTAGGAAACTAGTAGAGAATTTTAAAATTTGTTTCGCAGCCTAGAAAGATTTTATTTAAATACGGTTGCAGTTTTAATTGACATTTTTCAGCAAAACATAGAATCAGTCATATACTTTTAATATAAAAAAATATTGGATAATTTGAACAAAAACAACCTAAGAAATATTTAAGGGGGGAAATGGAATCTGATAAAAATCCATAATTAAAATACTTTGAAATGCTAGTGGTCATTTTTGAACCACTTTTATGTTCTACATAAGATGATTAAAAAGATTGTTTTTTAAAAATATTCCAGGATTTACCATATTTAAAGAAAATGAATAAAGGAATCTCGAAATCTTTATAATAGGATAATATCTTCAATTTGATTCATCTTTATATTAGTTTTAAAATTTTATTTCTGAATTGTATAGATGATTATAACACGAACAAGGAAAGTATATTTAACAACAATGAAACAATCAAAACACACAATGAACATATTGACAACAATGAAAAATATTGCTGTAAAATATACTTAAAAATATTCCTAAATTAATTATTGCCTGAAAAAATTTGGATTGAGGTAGAATTAGACTTAATGAAAAGCCTTTTTAACCAAAAAGTAACTACATGTAAAACTTGGGAGCTCAAGATACATTGTTTTTACCTTGTGAATAGTTTAAAAGATTTTTATATCCAGTATATTACATCACGACATTTACAGATAAAATATAACCTGTTGACATTACCATGTTAAAATAAAATGATAAGATACCACACATATATGCTTTCTAAGCAAAACTGATATGATTATATCATTTATATTGTTAAAAATGACACAAATAGTATTAATGGCATAGATAAAAAGTTTACCATTCATCAGTCAAACGACTTCAGAGAAAAAAGAAGTTTATATATGATGAACAATCATAAAATTCAGTGTAGTAACTTTATTGACTTTGAGGTTAACTTATTAACTCAAATGGGGTATATATATATCCCACTAACCTTTTAAAACTGAATAATAGTAAAACCAATAATTTTTTTAAGAAGGGATATTTAACTCTCATGCCCCAGCTTTTAATTTAAAAATCATTAGGAAAAAAATTTAGAATAAATTTATCTCATTTTAAACATACTGTCTGCATTTGCGTAGAAAATGTAATTTTTTTAAAATTTATTTTCTAAGAATTAAACATCTTTCTAATTGCAAAAACACTAAAAATTTGCTACAAAACTTTTTTTCTTTTTCCAAGCCCGAAGTTCAAATATATTCAATATATTTTTTATGGATAAAAAAAAATAAACTGCATTTCAAATTTTAATTATATAAAAGAATTTTGGCTTATTTATCAAAATTAAATTTATGACTATCATTTATAATGCATTAAATAAATTAAAAACTGAAGTACAGATTTATCTGATAATTTTTATATCCCTTTCTCTTTCAAATCATTAAGATCTACAACCTTCTTGAATTTTTAAACTTGTTTGCATTAATATAACTTAGTTTATTTTAATTAAATTAAATTCTTTTCTTCCTCTAATTTCTGTACCACATTATAAGCAGAATTTTTGATCCAGAAAAATTTGATACACAAGACAACCTTTATATGAAAAATATTCGGTAAATTTGGGTCCCAAATTTTTTCTACTGCAAACTGAAACTGCCGTCAGAATTATTAATTAGATGCAATTAACGATTTACGACAATGTTTACATACATCTCTTAAAAGAGTTTCTGCACAAAGCAAAACTGTGTTTAAGAGGACAGTTAAAATTGTTTGAGTGAAATATATTATGATCCCAATAACTTATTTACAGCTCAATGTGATTTAACTTCTACCATGATGGTACAATTCTCTATGTACACTGTATAATATACATCAATATCATCATATTATTATTATACATATACAATATTTTTTGGTTCGCTGGGACAGAGTAAAAGCATTTTTCATGTGCAGGATATTTCATAGCTTTGATACAAGGTTCAATACACACTTAGATAGACATAAATCCCCACAGAATGCGAGGTCATAACTTAAGTGACAAGCACTAAATGATTTAGATGAATTTAATCTCATTAGAAGAAAAATAATGCATAATTTGTGATGGATCTTGAAATTTCGAACCGTGATCAAATAACAGGAATGGCATCTAGCCAGCAATTCTTTAAGATTTTTAATCGTATAAAAAGAGTTTATATCAATAAATACAAGATTATGATTATTGGGACGATCTCACTGAATGACAAGCATGGCCACTAAATATCTCATGACTTTGTCCTGAATTATACAAAAAATGTCACAAACCATTTGTAATGACTGCTTTCATAATATCATGATAATATTATCAAAATACACGAAATAAAGATCTTGAAGTTGACATTTTTTAAAAATTGTAATTGGTTCATATAGAAATGCACAATGTACCAACATACACTTTTCACAAGAACAATTATGTGAATTCAAGGTCATGATAATGTTAAAGAGTGTATCAAGAGTTTTGAAACATACTGTATTTCATTTATAATACAATAGCAACAACAAGAAAATCATATTTTAGTAAAATCAGTTTATGGATAATAAGAAAGTATGTACTATAATTTTTAAATTTCCTTTTTTTTTCAATGTTTTTTTATATCTAAGTTTTTCCAATGACACTTGAGAAATATTTTCATTTCTCAACTTTATTAAGTATCAGCTATCTTTGAACTTTCTGATTACTTTGTTGAAGAATCAGTAAACTCTAACTGATACCTGTGCACACAGAAAAGTTCTTTTTAAAATTATCACATTTTGTTAATAAAATTTTTTTGACCATATCCAATTAACATACATGTATTGTCAAACATCCGAAAGATAACGATGAATGATTGATATTGAAGTTGGACTTTCAGGATGTTTATCACATAATATTATTTTTTAATGCAATCAGTCTCTTAGAATATTTTAGCTATTTAATAAACTGTATTGTAATTTGATATTTTTTAGAAAAATTAAAATTTTAAACTTGACATCCTTTTCTTTTTCGATGATTTCCCGTTCAAGAGTTCTCACTATTACAGAAATTATTCATTTGTCTTTTCGATTCATGATATTTTCTACAAAAGTAAGCGACGAATATTCTGACCATGCAGTGGTGAAATTAGATGTTTTGCAGATCTAGGCGAAGCACGCCATGATATTCTTCCTTTAATAAATAATCAAATTAGTTTCAAATTTTGTAAATCAATTAACAATATTTATTTTCAATAATTTAAAAAAAAACATTGACTACTTTTTGAAAATGTATGATTTTATTTATTTATTTTAAACTAAAAATTCTTGAAATTTGATAATAATTATTAGCTAATGATTTATTATAAATTAAAGTTAAAAAATTCTTGAAAATTGACTATAATTACTAGTTAATGATTTATTTTATAGAAAAATATAAATTGATTTTTTTAATGAAAGATTTATAGTAAAAAAGAAAGTTCAAACATACAAAACTTTACAAATTATAATTTCACAAAACCTGTCAATCAAAAAATAGCATAAATAATAAAGGAATAATTGCCCTCCTGATATATTTCTATGAAAAAATAATTATTTATTTTTGATTCAGTTATTACTAATTTAACATTTGTTACAACCGACGAGATATTTCGTCCTTCAGATACCTCATCTGATATTTGTCTTTTCAAGGACTTTTTATCATATTCATCCTTACCAATGAATGTGTTAAGATTCTAAAGTAAAATTTTTAATGCTACCAATTTAATTGGCAATATCCGAAAGACGAGATATCTCTTTGGTAGCACTGAAAATGGTAAACAATTCAATGTAAACGCACATTGTAGTCCTAATATTTTACAATACATAAAATTTGTAATTTTTTACAAACTTATTTATGTGATAATTAGTTTTAAAACATTATTTCACTGTCCTATATACATCCCCCACCTATTTCCAATCAGAAATTTTCTATTGTTTCCAAACATATATATAACAATCAATATTTCCATATGATAGTGACCATTTTCTATGTATTTATATGATAGGTTATAGAAATGCATTTTGAGAATGAAATGAAGATTCAAATAATATTCCCATTTGTGACTTTATCTTTGAGAACCTCTGAATGTGACTTGTTAAAATTATCAGTTGGGATGATTTCTTTGTGGTTGAGCTCCATCGGGTCACAGTTGTCAACCTTTGTGGTATTTTCTGCACTTTCTTCAGAGCCTCCAGGTGGACAGTAGAGAAGCCAAGCGAAGAAGAAGAATACACAGGACAGGGATTTAAGAACACAGGCCAGAATAAGAACATTCGTGCTCATGAGTTGATTATCATAAAACAGGCAGGCGCCTTGCTCTTTGCACGTGTCTTGCCAAAGTTCGCAGCTGACATCGATTAGTGATCCAAATAGGATAGGGGCGGGAATAGTGCCTAAAATATTGGAGAAAATTTTTGAAAAGCCTCTCACTACCATAACACAATGTAGTATGTTAAGGATTTAAGCTTAATTAGTCACTCTTTATTTTTTGAAAATTTACTCTTGATTATAATAGTGATAATATGTACACAAAAATGTATTTAATTTGATCATATTATGTAAGTGTATAAACATATTAACTAAAAAGGGGAAAGTATTGTTGCAAGATATAGAATAGTATGTTAAAGATTTAGGCTTTATTAATCTATCTTTATACTATTTTTGAAAAGTTTTTATTGATTGGTGTTGATTGATATATTTCTGATAACATATACCCAAAAATGTATTTAATTTGATCATATTATGCAGGTTTATAAACATACAAGCTAAAACAATGAAAAGTATTGTTGCAAAATGTACTATAGTAAGTTAAAGATTTAGCCTTCATTAATCTATCTTTATACTATTTTTGAAATGTTTTTATTGACAAGTATTGATTAATATAGTATTGATAATAAATACAAAAATATATTTAATAAGATTACATTTTTTACCTAATTAGTATCAACATATTAGTTAAAACGATAAAAAGCATTGTTATAAAATATGTAATTAAATAATATATGTAATAGTATGTTAACAATTAAGACGTGATTATTCTAATATTATAAATATTTTTCAAAATTTACTTCTGTTCTAAGAGAAAACATATACACATACAAGTATTTACTATCTTTAAACATCTTAGCGAAAACAATGAAAAGTATTGTTTTGAAATATGCTGTAGTATGTTGCTTAGTTTATATTATTTCTGAGCATCTGCTTCTAAGTATAGTTAATGACAACTAATGCAAAAAACTGCCTTTAATGTGATCACATTATGCACATGTATAAATATACTAGCTAAAAGAATGAAAAGAATAGTTGCAAGATTCACATTAAAAATATTTTTTAAAATTTTAAATATGGATGCAAAAATAACTAAATAATGAAATTGGTATTACTGAAAAGTTAATAGTCTGAAGTTGAAGTCAAGTAAAAATTGTATGTTCCATTGTTATAAAAGGAGAAAAAATTTCATTTCAAAATTTAGATTATACTTTATTAAGAATTAAAAATCTAATTAATATTTTGAAATAACTCTTCTTAGTGTGCACCTATTATATTAGAAACAAGTAATATAAAATTTTAAAAATGAATTGCTACTTTGGATATGAGGCTACTTTATTAATAATTATTTTAGCTACTTTTTATTAAATAATAATAATTTTTGTTCTCGAGTTCCGCTTTACAACGAAAGAAATGGTGCAATAGTTTCTGAGGGTATCGACCCTGAGGACCCGAATAACGATCACCTTCGACTCAGTATCCCTAGCGGTATAACTTTCTACCTGCGAACTTAGTGATCAGGTCTGAGCATGCAGCACAAAGGACGCTAATCTAACGCCCTACCAACCAGGCTATCCTGACTTACAATTACAACAACTATAAAGAGCTTCTATAAAGGTGAGAAAATTAGTTTTTAATCTATTAATAAAAAATTGATGAATTAATATTTGAAAAAACTGTATTAACATCAAATTTCATCTACCAGAAGTTTTTAAAAATGTACTTGAACTGGATTGAATAAATAAAAAGTATTTTATTACTATTATATAT
>JAOUZG010013253.1:14736-77200 GCA_026289955.1 Argiope argentata
TATATATATATATATATATATATATATATATATATATATATATAATGTGAGCTAATAGTAGGAATAGAATTCAAATTTGATAGCACTGCATTCCTTAGTGAGTCTGATACTACATTTTGAAAGTTTTTTACATGCAAAAGGCACATCATATTATTTATAAATAGTATCCAACCAATAACTATTATCATATTTCATAGCATTAGAGTAGGTAACAACAAATTAATTTAGAATGAACAATTTAGGATTTTATAAAGCAATATTACTCTTTGAATATAGTTAATAAGTATTAAGTATTTTAGAGAAATATTATCTTACCCAGTAATCGAACAGCAATCCATTGAACACCGAGAGCGAATGACTTTTGACTTTCAGCTACGCATCTGAAATAGAAATTTTAAATTAGAAATGCGCGCTCTATCTAATAACTTAAGTTAGAAAAAATTTAAGAAAAAAGAAACACATTTATTTAATTATCATGCTAACTAGATTAACGTCCTGTTTAAAAGCAACACTAGGATTATTTTGGGACAGACCTCATAATTGTGAGGCAAAATCAGATGATGACGACGACGACATTGAGCTGGCACTTCTCTAAAAACTTCCATACCCTACCAGCGGGAGCGAATCTAGACTCAACTATTTTAATGCGTATTAGACCCGATTACACAGCAGTTCAACAGTGGAACTGATTCCGACCTGGAACCCTACTGTTCAGAAACCAAAATCTTACTATTAGGCTTCAGCGGCAAATAATTATCAATATTTTTTGTCATGAAAGATGCTTCTACTTACCTTCGTGCAATTGTTTAAGATCCCGTCCGATTTATTATAGGTTCAAATTAGAAGAAGAATTGCTTCATCAAAAAGAAAAATGTTTGCATTAATTTTTTTATATGTTTATTTTCTAACGTACAATGGATGTTGAACCCAAAAAGTATCATTTTTTGACATATAGTTTTGAAATTTTTATTAAAATTTTATAACATTATCTAATGCTGTAAAAAAGATTTTTTTTCCTATAAAAGATGAAAAATAGAGAATTACTAAAATTCTATAAAATTTCAAATTGTTCCATGCGCATTAAAACAAAACAATTTTTTTTCAAAATGTTTAGATAGATATTTTAACTCTACGCACAAATCTTCCATGCTTAACTTTATTGAAAACAATTTTTATTTCCAAACTTAAATTATTTGACTTTTAAAAAATCATTATACTGTAGCGATTGAAGGTCGCGGTACAAACCTGCGACGTTTGGGCCTGCATCCGAGTATCATACCGATCAAGCAAAAGGGGCCCTTCTGCTCGAAGGATATTATCTGGCTTATAAGGGTGACGCTACAGTACTCCCCTACCAGTGAGTTGAACGAGAGACGAACGATTTTTGAAAGGGCCAAGCGTATGGCGAGAATGCGAGTTCGTTGGTGAGTCGAGTTAGCAACGGCTTTTTTGGTGTGTTGAGTTAGCAACGGCTTTTGGTGCGTCAAGAGACGGCTTTGATGCGTTGAGTTAGCGACGACTTTGTTGGTTGGTAGATGGCGCCACGACTTTGTGGAAGGTTGCGTTGTCAAGTTCACCAATGTAGGGATTGAAGGTCGCGGTACGAACCTGCGACGTTTGGGCCTGTAACGAGTATTATATCGATCAAGCAAAAGGGACCCCTCTGCTCGAAGGATATTATCTGGCTTATAAGGCTAACGCTAAAATACTAATATTGCTTGAGGTCTACAATAAAAGTTTTTAAAGATAAATAAATGATATATTCATACTGAATTACACCATTATATGTTTATACAGTATAACAGAAAAATTTCAAAATTGTAACAAAAGATTTGATGCACATGGAGTATTTTAAAACTTCAGCACTCGGAGGAAAATGAAATGGTGTCCTACTGCGATTATTTAAATGTAAATAATTGAAATTGGCATCCAAATATAAAAAGAATGCTCTAATATTCAATAAATTAACTAAGATATCAAAATAATTCCTTTTGCAAACGCTTACAAGCAATCTTTCTATTCATAAAGTTTAGTTATATTAACGTCCCATAGTAAAAGCACATTAGGGTTATTTTGGGACAGAACTCGTCATTTTGAGCCACGGTCAGGTGACGAGGACGACACCTCAGCTGGCACACATCTCTTCATACCACACCACTCCACACCAGCAGGAGGACGTTTGGTCCTGATGGATTTAAAGTCCAGCAGACCCGTTTACACAATGGTTCTTCGGTGGAATCTTATCTCGAACATGAAACCCTACAGCTCACAAGTCGAGACCTTACCACCAGGCCACCGCGTGCCCCTTGTCATTTAAAAAAGATCAAAATAAAAATAAAAAGGAATTTTAACACATTTTAAAACTTTTTATCGTCTATTGTACCCTTAGAATTCGGTAACCGGTGTTTATATTAAACATTAGACTTCGTACCCAAGAAAGTAAAAAGTTTACATAAACTAACAAGAAATGGGATTACTGACCTGAGGGTTCCGGAAAGGGAGGGCATGCTGACTAAGAACGTGAACAGCATGGAAAGGAAAATAAGTAGAAGAAACACCGGCATATAACTGCAGTAATTCACACACTTCTCTCGGGATGCCTGGATTACAACGTTTTGTCCATTTATAGTAACATTACGTCCTTCATGCTCAATGCATGCACAATCGCCATAGACCTAAATAAAAAAAAGTAATAATAAATGTTTTTCAACGAGTATTCTACATGATATTATAAACATATTGTACAAAATGAAGCAGATAAAATATTTTTAATGCAATTAGAAATTCAAGTATGGCAATTATTGATAAGAAAAATGAATTGACACAGAGGTAGCGCGTCTTCCTCGTGATCTGGGCGTCCCGGGTTCGAGTCACAGTTAGGGTATAGTTAATCTTCTGTGTTCTATCAGCGAGGCGTGCGAATGTGCTCCTTTGTAAAAAGGGGCTGTGCAAGCGAGTGTGATGAGTGAGTAGCTATAGTCGTACTCTTGGCCCTAATCGGCGCTACTTCAAACAAGAGACACTGGTTAGGCTTAAATCTACCGATGCATCAGCGACCTTGTCTATGGCACGTGCCATTAGTAACAAAACCAACAGAAAATTGAATTGAATAATATGAATGGATGGTAATATATTTATGAAATTAATAACTAATTAAATTGTATCTAACCAATTATGCTAGACTCAAACTATTTCTTCATCTAAATATAAAATCACACAATAGCATTTAATAAGTTGATATATTTAGAAAATAAACAAAAAATTGTTGTATAATATACGTTTAATTTCATTAATAGTTGAATAAATTTTGTTCAACTATTTTTCAACTAATTTTGTTCAACTAAATGATGACTGAAATAAAAAAACAAGTGTATCTGCATGTAGCTTGTCTCAATTTCTCTTGTACATACAAGAATTAGAGTAAACGTTCACTTAAAATCCTTTGGCAAAGTATGTAATGCTAAAAAGACAATTGACAATTATCTTGTCTTCTTTTAGCAAGACAAAATAACATGAAGTCTATATAATTTTCATAAAAAATCTGATAAAACTAAAAAATATTTTATCCTCAGATCTGCATCCTATATCACAAATCTGATTTAAAACAGTGCAAGCTAAAAACTCCAACTGAAGTGAGAATATTATGCATAAATATAAAATTTTAAAAAATTGCAGACCTTAGCTCTTTAAGCTGTGCTTCAATCCAGCATAAAGATGTAAACAAAATAAGAAATTAATGATCCCTTGATTAAGTTTTGTTTTTGCTTAGCTTTATGTGCACAAAGTTATTGACAAATAAGCCAATTTAAACTTTGAAAAAAAGTCTGTCCGAACTGCTTCATGCCAAAACAAAAGTCGATATTTAGTGTCCTGATGCAGACCAAAAAGGCATGGATGTTTTTAAGGAGAGACATTCTGGGCAATAAAAATTACCCAAATTTCAATTGTTAATGAGAGAGTTTTATTAAAAGTAAAATTTAATATCAGTTAAAAGAATATAGGACATATAAAACGAAGATTTACTTTAATTATAAAACAGTTATAAGATATTTGTTTCCAAATATATTTGCTTCTTAGTAGGAAATCGAATAGGGGTTGTGATGCGAAGTTCATAATTGCGAATAGGTAAGATCAGAAAAATAATTATGGGTTAGGTTTAATAATATATATGGGATGGGTTTAATAAAATTTTCTTATAAATATGTTAATAATAATAAAAATAATAATGAATGTCGTGTAATTTGAAAATTCGAAATACATATGATATCTTGCTTGATAAATAATCTCTAAAGATTAATACTTGTGTGCAGAAAAAAATGGTTTAATTGATACACAATTTTTTAAAAATATAGTTATATAAAAATTTTATACTTTTGTAATGAATAGATGGATATGAGTGAAGTGTGAAAAAAGCAATTAAAAAAGCAAACAATTTTTCTACCATAGGAGCTTTAGTTAGATTCACTGTTAAAATATAATTTATTAACTTTCGAACATTCAAACCTATACAAATTATGGATTTTTATTATCAGCGACATTTCCTCTATTTTATTAAACTAAAATTAAAAAAGAAAAAAAAATGAATGTACAAATGTTTCCTTTTCCAACAGTCTAACGTCACAAAAAAAAGCGAATATATTGTGGATATTAATTAAAAGATTAAGGGAGAACTACTCAAAATATATCCTACAATTCGTGTAATAATACTCTATTGCTATAAAACTGTTAATAATGATAATTTTGTAGTTAAAAACTACCTTTGTACTGTGTAGTTGATAAGTATTTTTGCAGCCAGCGAAACAAGGAGAGTAATAAACTATGTTGTCAGTTCCACAAACAGGGTCGTACTGCCTCGGGGAGCAACTGCAGGCCTCATTGCAAGTGCCTTGAAATTTAGGGACACCTGATTGATCAGAGCTGTAAATTTTTTTTAAAAAAGTTAATACAATGAAAAGAAAAGAAAATCCATCACTTATGAGTGAAAATAAGAAAGTTACACTAAACAAATACTTATTTATACTAATACTCCTGTCAGCAATGAATATTTGAAATTTACAAACTTTATCATTTATTAGGAAATGCAATTTCGTTGTAATTACATATCAGAATTTCAAATTTTGTATTGATATTGTGGGAGATGCATATTTTTGCCCTAGGATCAAACTCGCCACGTTAGGTTTTGTAACCGAGTAATATAGCCACTAGACAAATGTGACACTAACGGCCGAAGGATATTATCTGGCTTATGAAACTTCCACCAAAGAGTCGGTGGTTAGACGAACGATACAATTGCGCCTAGCGTATGGAGAGAATGTGTGTGATTTGTTGGCCGTTGTTTTTAATGCACTTGCCTACTCGTGGTACTATTAGAGGGCGCCACAACAGCTGTGCAAACGTTGCTTATTCTAGGTTCCGGATAACATTAGGGGAAATGTTTGAGGACCAAACTCGCAACTTTAGGGTTTGTTGCTGAGTAACAAATAAACCAGATAAAACTGACATATGAGTTATCTGGCTTAAGACGCGCTTCCACCACAATCTAAATAATTTAATTCTTTCAATGGAAACAATAACCCTCTTTCAAATAATACAATTTGATCTTATTTGGAAAATTATATAATATTAATCAGAATTTTTTAAAATTATTATTTCAGTTTGCCATTTTCATGACTTTTTACTATAGAGGCAATTCGCATATCCTCTTCCAATTACAAATGTTTTCAACCCACAACTTTAAAATTCGAACCGAATGTTGTATGCATTCCCACAAGGAATGTTTCACAACATTACCACACAATATTGACCATTTTCTGTGAACTGAGAGAGATATGAATTTTTCTAAAAATACAATAAAATGATAGAAACTTTTTATTATTTTTATACATAGAAGCTAAAAATGTGAAACAAAAACATCAAGATATCAAAATAATGCCGAATAAAAAGTGCAATGACTAAAGATATTTTTTAGGACTTGTCAATGGAAGTTTTGCGATTGGCAGCTCTAAAAATTTTCCAATTAAAAATTTCACTTGAAGTTTAAGAAAATGTTTTCAAAATCAGCAAAAATAATAATTTAAAATTTATTGAAAATACAAAAAATAAATTTTTTAACAACAATTTTTTTTAGAAATTCAAAAAACATATTAAAAATTAATAATTCTGACTGTAGAGAACTTGGAAATAATTCAAAACAAAAGAATCACTTTAACAAATGATGTTGATTGCTTTTCTATAGAAAGTTTAGGGGCTGGTTATAACACGAATAAGCTGTTACATATTTATTACACAGTGATTTGAAATATTTCTAATCACGTTAATCGCTGATTGGTACATGGTTTATGGATGTTAAACCAATCAAAACGCGTGAATTTTCCTTAAGTTTCGCAATAGACAGGAAAATAAGCGAGCATTTATCCTAAAAGAATAATTTTTAAAAAATTATTTACAGGAGATTATGAGAATAGTTCTTTGAAGAAAAACATAAGAAAGAGTATAGTTTTAATAAATATCGATATAAAATAGATATTTAAATAAAAATATTTCAAAAGTTTAATTGAACTATGTTTAATAGTTAATTCATTAATAATCTGATAATTCTATCGCAGTTTTCTACCGGAAAAATTTTTTCAACTTGCAGGCAATACTTTTATTATACGATATGTCTATTTGTTAACAATATTTTGAATCTGATAGACACAGATTAGTAAAGAAAATTGTAGAAAATTTCATGCATAATAACATAGTTCTTAAATGTATAATGTGTGCAGCTTTTACACAATGCTTTAAATAAACAATAAAAATCTGGAATTCTACTAAAAATTTCTACGAAAATTCTATTCAAAACTAATCATTAAAAGTGGATCGAAATAAATAGCAAATTACAAAAAAAAAATATGCAATATATATACAGTGGCACAATAACACAAATACGTCTGTGAGAGGTGCATATAATGAATCACAACAAATTTAAAATAATAAAAATTGCAGTCCTCAGTTCGTTTACCGTTATTACAATTCAGTGTAAAATAATGTGAATAAAGCATTAAGATTCTATTACCAACTTTTAAACATTTTTAACTTGATTCTGATAACCAATAAATCAATTGTTTTTGACATAGTAAGGATCTATCTGAGTTTCTTGGTGCCAAAACAGAATTACTGATTTACATCTCAAAATGCAAAGATTATATATATATCATTTTTTTAAAAATAAATCGAACATTTCTATCAAGTTGGCTAATCTCCTTTCATTTTTGGTTTAATTGGCGTTCTTAAGCTAATATTTGGCGAGTTCACATAAAACAGGGTGTTACTATTTAATCAATAAATAAATATGGTCTCTAAATACCTATTAGGGAGAAATTGGTTGAGACCAGCAAACTTGGCATTAGGACAATGGAGGATGAAAATGAACACAAGGCCGACGCAGATGAAAGAGAAAATGATGCACATTTTAATGATGCCGGCACAGCGTAAATTAAGTTTCTTCACCAGATAACCGCCAAGAAAGGTGCCTCCCCCAGCTCCAGGTATGGTAACCAGACCTGAAAAAATGACATACATCAATGATAAGGAAAATGCACTTATATAAAGAGGCAAGAGTAATATTATAAGCAATTAGAACATTTCGAATAAACTCCAGAGATGTTTTTTAAATAAAAAATATTCATTCAACTAATAAGTGTAGCTAGTGAAGGTCGCGGTACGAACCTGCGACGTTTGGGCCTGTAGCCGTGTAATATACCGATCGAGCAAAAGGGACCCTTCGGTTCGAAGGATATTATTTGGCTTATAAAGATGACGCTACAGTACTCCCCTACCAGTGAGTCGAACGAGAGACGAACGATTTTTGAATGCGCCAAGCGTATGGCGAGTATGCGAGTTTATTGGTGCGTTGAGTTAGCAACGGCTTTGATGAGTCGAGGTAGCAACGGTTTTGGTGCGTCGAGTAAGAGACGGCTTTGATGCGTTGAGTTAGCGACGGCTTTGTTGGCTGGTAGATGGCGCCACGACTGTTGTGGAAGGTTGCGTTGTCAAGGTCACTAATGTAGCTAGTGAAGGTCGCGGTACAAACCTGGTCTGTAGGATAGGAGGATAAGCAAAATGTCGCGGTTTGGGCCTGTAGCCGAGTAATACACCGATCGAGCAAAAGAGACCCTCGGTTCGAAGGATATTATTTGGCTTATAAGGATTATTTATGCTTATGTTGCTTACTTACGTTGCATTGCATATTTCATGTCCCTTTTCTATTCTTCAATTTTCAAAGTCTTTATTATTTTTTATTTAATCTTGCCTTTATCGTATTTTAGTATATACAAGGAGTTAAACTGAAATAGCAGAAAATTGGATTATGATACACCTTTACAGAAGTTTTATTATTCCGTGTATGAAAAAAAAATTGAATTTAAAAATGATTTTTAGCAAAATGATAAAAATTTAAACAAAAAACCTCATAATAATTGATATATCACAACACAATGCATGCCAGCTTTGCAGACTTGTGAATCACTTAGAATATAGATGTAATATGAGTCATATAGATGCGATACAATTTTGTAGAAGCGTGATCGAAAAAAAGACAAATCTGGAATTCAAATTATTTTTTCTTTCATAAGAGAGCATGATTTGTACACGGGCAGAAGAAATGACCTGAGTTTGTCTGCATCAAGATACAAAATCAAAGTGTTTCCCCTTGAAGTTTTGATTAAAATATTCTGATAAGGGTTTCTTTCCCATGCATCGATTGAGGAAAGGGCGTCTTAGATGTCTTTAAAATAATGCTGTAAACATTATGAATTTTTATCCCTTCGGGAGAAGGATGAGAAGTTAAATCGTCAACATTTTTTTAGAAAGCGTTTCAGAAATAACTAAATAAAAAGTGGGTTTAGGATCAAGAAATATGAGAAAATTCTAGAATAAGGTAATATGAACTAATTTAAGAAAAAAAATCAGGAAATTAATTAGGATTTGAATTAGATTAAGAAATATCATTAAGTACATTTCTAAGCTTGAAAATAATTAAAAAAAACTCTTTAAGAACAATTTTTAATTTGAAAAAAAAAGTTTGATTGTTATGTAAGTCCAAAGACATGATCGTTTTAAAGCAAAAGAAAACGCCAAATTAAAATATCCTGTAGTTATTACAAAACAAATTTCAAGCTCCCCGAGTCCGCAAAAGTCACTAAATTTTCCAGGCAATTAGTTGTCTACATTGCATATTTGATAAACTGGACCTACCTTTCATTCGAATATGATAGCAAAAACACTACGCTTAAGATGTTAACGTTTACAATCCGAAGAGTAATTAGATGCATAATTATGCGCCAAATACAACGATATATGTTAAGCTGGTTTTCTCCGAAAAACTAATCTGCATTTTTAAATACTCTGTAGGTATTTTTTAACAATAGTATCCTTTTTTTTAATATAAAAAATGACGCATCGTCTAAATATTGCATTATTTTAAATGGTGCCTGAGTGAAGATATCAGAGTGCAAAGGGTTTACAATAAAAAATAGCGCTAAAATATGCAGCATTTATTCTATCTACTCTAGTTATTAAATACTTGCAACTTTAAAAATCATATATTTCAATAATAATAGTGATGTTAAATTTTAAAAGAAGTAGACAGTATTACTGAGATGCAAATACAACAGTTGTAATTCACGACAGTAAAACAATACTAATAATAATATTAATTTTTTAAAAAAAATATACTAGGTAATAAAGTAGACTTTAAAAAAGGTAAACTTAGTAGTAACTTTCAACATAGTCAAAACAGTGTAATGATTCCAGGAATTTTAAATAGTTTTCTTTTTTTATGTAATTATTATACTGAATCAAAAACTAAATAATGTTAAATCAATAATTATCCTATTTTAAAAAAGATTTTTTAAAAAAGAAACCGTATACAACAAATATCTAATGGTTCATTCTTACCAACAAGAACAGCTGCATAACTAGCTGCTATACTAAACTGAGATTCAATCACTTTGGGCAAGAAAGTAGCCAACCCAGAGACAAGCATACCTAGGAAAGAACACATCAATCGGTTATGAGTTGAAAACTTGATCAATTTCCAATTTCTGTATAACAGAATAGAAATTGCAATCAAAATAAAAGCATTTTATTTCATTAAAAATAAAATACCTTATCGTATAATCTGGAAATTACATTATCTTCCAAAAGATTTTAAAACAATTAAATAATAAATAATGATAAACCAGAGGAAAGGTCTCCATAAAACTTTCTTGACACTTAAAAAAAATTGTTATCAAAAAAGAGTGTCTTGCATGACAGAGGCGTATAATAGTTAAGATATATTAACCTTCATTGTGAATATTAACATTTTTTTATTTAATTATTGTGTCATTCTCGGCAATTAATTTCTGACATAAAGTCTAAAATTTTATTAATTTTAATTAAAAATAATTTTTTTAAAATAAGTGTATTTTATTTTATTTTTTGTGTTACTTATACTCATTTACAAAAATTTATTCAATTACGGCAGAGTAATAAAAAGTTAAAAAACTAATAAAGTTTAATACATGTGTAGAAATATTACTTTTGGTAAATCGATAGACATACCATGTGTAGAGATATTCTCTCAGAAGATTGACAGGGATAACACGAGTAAAGATATTACTTTCGGTAGATAGAGATATATTCGGTAGGTAGATAGATAGATAGAGATTCCATGTGTAGCGATATTACTCTCGGAAGACTGTAATATGTGTAGAGATATTGCTTTCGATAAATAAACAATAAAATGCGTAGAGATATTACTTTCGGTAGATATAGAGATATAGCTGTTGTAGAGATTTTACTTTCGAATGTATTTAAGAAAAATTAATAGCAAAATAAAATTTTAATATTCATTATTGCCTGTTTTTTTTTTTCTTTTTTACATTCACATTTTAGCCATGCGAAGAAATTTTTGCAGAGAGCATTTCAATCCCGCTTCTGCCGTCTTTGAAAAGAGAAGATGCTAACGTCGCGATAGTAGTTCTCTTCATTCAAAGTAAAACCGTTCTATTTGCGTAGTAGCAGAAATTGGACATCCCTTTCAAAAATTGTGGAGCGGAACGGATATGCTTTGGTGCAGTTCGAGTTAAACAGGAGATTCAGGTAGCAGATTCTCGCTAAGGCGGGAAACCATCTTGCCAAACCTATAAAAACCTGTCGCACTAAATATGATGAAAAATTTTACATAAAGGTTAACATATTTGACAACTCATCGTCTGATAAACGGTAGAAGTTGGCGCCATTCGTCGTCATGTACCAAATTAACCAGTACGGGAAAAAAGTAAATTGTTTTTTAATTCTATTTTCCCTTAATTTCTAAAAGACTTTAAGGAAATGCTATTAGATTTTTGATGAATTGAAATATCGCAAGCGAAATTAAATAAATTAAACGTTGGATTTAGAACGAAAAAAAAAGAGTGTTGCAGTTACGTAACGCTCATGCCAAAGAAATTACAAAACATATAAAACAAAACAAAACCTCAGCAAAAATTAAAACACATCTCACCTTCCGTCGCTCCAGCAAGACTTAAGAAAACGAACGTCGGATTTGTGAGAAGGAATCGAAAAGACGAAGGTAGATCCTTGAGACTTGTTCCGAAACCGCTTTGAACAGCTTCACTGTTTTGAAGTTTTTGATGCATTTCTGTCTTCTTCTCAGCTTTGATCCTCAGGGCACCTATTCAGAAATAAAATAAAATATTTAACACTGGAATACTACTTTTTAAGTCTATTTATTTGAATCCTCACGCTTAGTTTAGTTATAATAACGACCCTTTTAAAACAACACTACGACTGTTATGGGATAGATCTAGTAATTTTGAATCGTGGCCAGACGACGATGCCGACACCTGAACTGGCACCCGCTTTCCAAACGACTATACCACACAAGAGGAAGAGCGTTTTGCCCCGATGGTTTTCGCTTACGCAAAGGTTCTACGGAGGAATCGGGTCTCGAAAGTGAAACTCGTTTTCGATCCTAAGTCGAGATCTTATCACCAGGCCAACATAGCCCTCCAAAACCACCCATTATATAAAAACAATATACAATAAAATATTAATTGAGGTTATAATTGCGTTACAATAAGAGAAGAGACTAGGTGAAATAATACTAGTGTTCTTCAGGACTGCAAATCCGCAGTGGCGTAGACATGGAAAGGAAAGGGCAAGGGACCCCTATTAAAATGGCCAATATCACACGGGTATATTATAGAAAATTACATGTGACCATACATAGAACATTTGGAAATTCAGAGTACATTTGAAAACGGAAAATTTTTTGAAAAGAAAGATTCCATCAATGCATTGCATCAGAGTACATTTGAAAAGGAAGATTGTATCAATACAGAAAAATCAAGAAATTGACGAATTTAAAGACGTCCGAAAAAATAATGATGTCAGGCTTCTCATTTTAATGTATCCTAATAATATTGAAATAACGAAAAATTAAATTAGAAATTTCAATCAATAAACTTATAATTCTAGTCAGCTTTGAAACAAAATACCATAATATGAGAAAAGAATATCCATTTTTCGAATCTGCAATTTTGAAATATTCTTGTGCATAATACGGATATTTGAATTCTGTATTAATAGGGAGGGATCCTCTAATCACCATTTTATCAATAGAGAAAAAATGTAACTTAGTTTATTTTACTTTTAAAATTTAAATAAGATTAAAGGAAATAAAAATATCTCAGAAACGATTTCTATTTATAGTTATTTTACTGCGTCACTACAAGATGGCGTAGTTTATTTAGTTTAGTTATATTAACGTCCCATTTTAAAGTAACACTAGGCCTGTTATGGGGCGGATGTAGTAATTTTGAACCGCGGTCAGATGACGATGCCGAAACCTGAGCTGGCATCCACTTTCCAAACTTCCATATCACACCAGCGGCAGAAAGTTAGCCCCGACGGATTTAACGCGCGTCAGACCCACTTACACGCCTGTTCCTCTGTTGGAATGGGTCCGAGATTTTACTACCAGGCCACCAATGCCCTGTAAAGTAGGGTGTAAATGCATCAGAAGTTTATCTTTCGGTGCACATATCCTTATGCTTATTGTTATACATCAAGAGGTTAGACATCAGTGAATAGAAATTCGGAGGATAGAAAGATAATGAATAAACACTTACATTTTGAGTGACGTTTTCGAGACACTAGTAAAAGTTATTCTCAAATATGGCTTGGTTTTCAATACTTTAGATTGAAAAAATCTTCATTCACAATTAAATAATTTATATTAAGATAAAAATATAAAAAAATATCTAATTAAAAAAAGAAATTTTTTCCTAAATTAATGTGAATTCTTCCCGGCACAGAATAGAATCACTATATTTTAATGATGCTTAGTGGTTCAATGTACAAATTTAATAGCATTATGTTTCTTAATTAAAATGACCTCTAATATGAATGATAAAGTGATTATAGACAGTCCCGACCAACAAGAACAATTACGGTTTTTGACACTTAATTCTGACCTAATCTGGTTCAACATCCATATTGTTCCGGATGAAGGTTAAAAAAATGATTACATATATTTAGTATTTTCCTTTGAATGTTCTTCATTTGAATTATCATCGATTTTCTTAGAAAAACCCTGTTGGCTTCTAGGAGAAGAATAGCAGGAAAACACCCATCCACAAAAGAGAGAGAGAGAAAGAGAAAGTTAGAAAGAAAGGAAAAAGGGAAAAAGAGAAAACATAGTAAAAAATATCTTACCAGGCAGAGTTTTAGGAAAAGCAGTTAAAGGAATAGCAACGAGAGCTCCAAGTATGGCGGTGAAAATGAAGCCAATCCACCAGGCACCTACCCATACACTGCTGGAAGAAGTTAGGCCAAGTCTGAAAAAAAATTGCACTTAAAAAGATTTGCTAATTATTGATTAAAAATTATAACTCACAATTAGTTTGAAATTGAACAGCACCTTACTTCTACTTATCAAACATAGACACATAAAACAAAAGAAAAAAAATTCAGTCTCCTAAGCAAAATAAAAAAAATTCTGTCATATTAACTGCCCTTGGTGACAAAATACTTTGCCCAATTTATTAAATTTTTAAACGATTAATATGGAATAGTTAAGTCATAGGAATTACTGATCCGGCGACGGTTATATCCATTTTTGCACTCGATAATCTAAACAGTTCGTCGCCTCCTCTTGATTTCCTTCACATTTTGTTTCCTTTGTTTTAAAAAAAATGTCAACTTTCTCCAGAGCATTTGGAATAATATTTTGGAACTCCAGAAAGTAGCAAAACACTGAATTAAATGCAGCTATAAAAAGATTCAGTGAAACAGTGTTACATGTTCATATATATATTTTTTCGATTATATTTAACTGTTGCCATTCAGCAAGTAATAAAAGGGATAAGTAATTCTAAGGCACGTCTGTAGAGTTGAATTGAACTCTACTAATATTATATATATATATATATATATATATATTCAAAAATTTTGCTAGAACAAAATTAAAATAAATAATGTTTATTAATTAGATTGAGAATTTAGAATATTTATGAATGATAAAACTTTGAACGAAATGTTAAGATTTCTAACTTTGTTGGAAATTGGAGTGAAATCTAAGGTTCCGTTAAATTTTATGAGTTTGTACCCAGTATTATTCAACAAAAAACTTCAACAGAAGAATTTTAGCATTATATTTTGTTATCTAAAAATAAATGAGAAACTACATGGATATATACATCTATCATTTATATTTTCAATTGCTGATTCAAGATTGCATGTAACAGGGGTGGGGGGCATTATCCTCGTATTATACATATATTTGATTCTTTAAAATACCTCCATATATATTGTTTCTATTCTTTATACTTCCATTCTGAAAGCAGAATAAATAAATAAGCAATTTTCAGAGTTACATTAAAAATATTTTTAAAAAAACATCGTGTATAGAATAAATTAATTCTTTGCATAAATCGCTAAGTCGGGAGGGAAATTATCACTTTATTTAATTGAATAAATTATCAACTTATTCAATTTATATAATTTCTTCAAAATATTTCAAGATAAATAAAAAATTAATGATACATCAGTGATTTACATTTATATAATATATGAAAAATGATTTACATTTATTTATTTTTATAAAAAAATTCTATCAGTATTAATCGCTTAACAGTTCTGCCCGTATACCGTAAGTGCATCGATTTATTGAATTTGGATAGCTGTAAGCTAAATATAAATCATTCATAATGATTATAATTCAGCATGAAAATTACTTCGAATACATAGATAAGGCACGCATTCAATGGATTTCCATTTGAAACAAAATAAGAAAATATTCCTAAAATAGAAGGTGTCATCTTATTAGATAGTAAAGAAAATAAAATAGTTAAGTGGTTAAAAGTAAATCATTGAAAAACATTAAAAAAATACAAGATTGAATATCAAACAACGATTTTTTTAAATTTTAAAACGAAACATACCAATGAATTAATTGCAATTATAAAATAGAAATTGAAAGTGAATTTCGCATCAAAAAATTAAACACTTGATATTATCCTATTTTAAAACACAATGAATGAAAACGCTAATTGCTTCAATGTACCCCGGCTCTCGAGTCCCCAACAAATTTCACTTAGCAATGGTATTTTAAAATATATGCCTATTAAGGTACCTTCTTCTGGAAGACAAAAGTTTTCAAATAACCAATTTCAATTTTAAGCAAGTTTAATTAAACAATAATATCTTAAACTATGCACTTATAAAATGTCTTTTTTTAAATGACTAAAAATTTCAAATAACAGATTTAATATTTTTGCAAGTTTAACTTAACAAAAATATTTTAAAATATGTATCTGGTACGATATATTCTGAAAGACCAAACTTTTCAAATAACGCATTATAATTTTCTTTGAAGTATTCATACTTACTCTGATGGATCAACGCCAACATCCACATAAAGCTTTAAAAATTGACCACCAATCACATACCCAACAGCAGGACCAATCACGGCCATTGTATAGTAGATTCCTATTTAAAAAGAAATAAAAAAAATTATTCGTTTCTAAAACCAAACCAACCATTTCGAATTTTTAGAGATAAAAAAAAAGTAACATTTCAATCTAAAAACTCCGATCAGCAGAGGGAAATATTCATTTATTAATTGTGCAATTTAACACCACAATATCACTTTAATTCTAGAATTCAGCTTGTTGTAAGACATCCTGTTACTTAGAATACAAAAGATGGATAATATTTCACGTAACCTTGCTCTCTTCATTTGGTAACAGGCTTTGATGCTATAAATCCCAATCTTCTAATTCTTTCAAATTTCAATTTCATGTAACTTGAATTTGTGATGGAATGCCTTTTGAATACAACAGCAGCAAAAGTTGAATACTGAGCAAATGACGGTTACGAAGCTCTTCTGACATCGTTAAATTTTCAAACTTTTTGTAAAGAAATAAAAATAATAAAAAAAACTAGATTTTTATGAATGTTTACGTTTATATAAGAAACATGGTATTTTCTCCACTTCCACCACAAAGACGAATAGCTGCTGACAAAATGTTTCATTTTTCTGTTGATAGATGGCGCTCCAAATAGCCATATGGGAGCCCGCAAATCAGTGTTTTTGTTCATTAAAGAATGGCGACCACGTGGCTTTTTGACACGTGCCGTCCTTTCAGCAGTTTTCGATTAGGGGATATATACTAAGTACCAACAAATATTTTTGTTTGTTTTGATTTATTGTGATTTTTTTAAATCGATAATATAACGCTGAAAAATTTAATTAAAATCTTAATATGATAAATAAAAAGATTAAGCATTTAAAGAAAGAACTTTACAAGCGCAATAAAAAAAAATGTTTTAACTTTTATTTTCCAAATCCTAATTTTACATTTGATTGTTTACTTGAAAAGTTATATATATATATATATATATATATAAATTTAAGTCTTTATTAAAATTCACGCACACATATCTTCTATATTTTATTAATTTTTATTTACTCTGCACATTTGTGTATATAAAACATGTTTTAGCAATTGCGTGGACGAATAGTTTTTTAAAAATTTTTTATAACTTTTCTTTATTTATTTTCACTATTCCATTCCTGAAGCATAAATAGCGGTTAGCAATATGTCAGTTTCAATCGCGACATAAGAGCAGAAAAGACCAAAATTTTCCCTTCAGTGTTTTTACGAGATTTCTATAGTGATATTTTTGACGTTTGTAGTCTTAGGAAAGATAAATGAAAATATCTTTAAAAGAATGTTGTAAACATTGAGGATTTTTATCTCTTCACTCGGAGAGTGAGAAATGCAGAGATTATCAGTTTTCCAGAGCGTGTATTGAATAAATTAAAAAAAAAAAAAAAGAAGTGGGGATTGGATCAGGAAATACGAGAACATTTTACAATGAAGCTAATTCGAGCTAAATTAAGGGAAAGGAAATTAAATATAATCTGAATTAGATAAGAGAGATCGTTGCATTTATATATTAGGCGATATAAATATAATCGCTTAAATCTTTTACGCAACGTGGGCACAAAGTTAATTAAAAAAAAAACAGTTTTCTATTTTTGCAACAAAAACATTATGATTAACCGTTTGAGAGCAGCGAAGAACTATTGCGCTTCATTTGTCGTAAAGGTAAGTATTCTTCCGCACTCAAGCGGTTAAACAAAATAGAAGCTGCAACATCATGGATTTAACTATAACTTTTGACTAGATATAACTATTAATTACTGCAAGCTTCGGAATTGGAAATTTTTTAAAAAAATTGCACTAATTCATCCATTATTTTTTATTTTGGTTTATTTTATTAAATATTTAATTATATTATTATTAAATGTTTTTATTTATTATAGTTTTTTTTAAATACAGATTACTAACCAAATGTAAAATCCGAAAATTTTCAAAAGCCCCATATTTTTCAAAATTGTAGTCACTGAATGTCAAGGAAGCGAACCCGCGAAACAAAGTTCCGTAGCAACGTAGCATAACTACTAGATAAAAGTGATCATCTATGTCAAGCGATTATTAACTGGCTTATGAAGCTACCGCCTTAAAATTTTCAAGCAAAAATTATTAAGAATCGTTTATATTACCTCTATTTACTAAAAACATTAAACATTTCAAGGATTGATATATCATATCATCTCGTTTCTCATATTAAAATTACAATAAAAGAGAGAAATAATTCATAAGAGCCCGCATGATATGTTCGTTAATTTAATTCTGAATTAAGACAATACGTTGATACTTGCTGAAAATTGTAATATCTTCTTCCTTGCACAAAAGGTTTGAGGACATGACATCATATTTGAAGTACATCAGGTCCATATATATACCAGATATTCCATTTAATTAGGTTTCAAAACCTTGACCGCCCGTTAACGAATCTGAATTTTAGGAAAGTTATAGGAACAAAATACATAGAATGATTCTGAATGAACCTGATATTATGTAACAGGCGGACAAAAGAATCAAGCGTGCACGCAAACACACACACAAAAAAAACTGATACATAAAAACTAATAGTAATAGGTCTTCTGGATCTAATTTTTGGAATCAATTGAAACCAAAGGTAATTTATTAGAATTCATTTGTTTTTCTGCCGCGTTATATCATATCACCCTTGTAACGATATAGCCTAGTTTGCTGTCCTACCTCGACGACGTTATAAACATGCCTGATGTTTATAATTATTATATATATTTCATTTCTGGCCATTACTGTCTTTTACCCCATGTAACGGAGCACACACTATTAAAGAATCCTCGTCTTTTCTTATGCTAATTATATCAACCAAGCATTTCCTTTGTTCTTCTCCTTCATACGCCAATCACCATCAAAACTAACTCCACCGGAACATCATCAGCAATAGCTTTTTGAAGAAACAAAGGAATTGTATTCGTATCAGTATCAACCAATTTTGGGCAGATTTTAAAAAACCCGATATCCACCAAGTACTCGATTTCATTTCCGATGGAAAAAGAATCAGTTGCCGGTTGTATCAGGCTCAAAAGTATCAGGTGCAATAGAATATCGGTATCAAAACTGAGTATCAGCTAAACCCTGAAACAAAATAATATCATATATATTCTTTCATTTCATCGGGTTATACAAACGGAGTAAAAAAGGGGACCCCTGAGTGTTTTTTATTTTTGCAAAGGCCATAACTTTCTCCCCTCCATCCAGATTCAGAACCACAAGGATTTTGAAATAAGCAATTTGAATTCAGAAAATGCGAAGGCAGATTTGAATCTCCATCCCCTGATCATTTTAGGAGGTGGGCCCCATACCAAAGCTCCACTTACATATGAAATGGCCCCACAAGAGCGATCAGCATTCAGCTGCTTCGAAGGTTCGTATTCTATTGCCTGTCAGAGGCATTCAGTTTCCAAGCTGTTTCAAAGATGGAGGATTTCAATGCAGAACCGTACTAATGGTTTGTTTTCCAATGTACTGCTCCACATTCTATTCCTTGTTAATATGCGCATACAAGAAAATAACACTAATTTTTTTTTTATCTAAGGAAAGTATTGAAATGAATAAAGAAAAAATGTATAGAGAGAAAGTATTACAAGCATCAAATAACAACAACAACAACAATAATAATAATATAATCGAATTTTGTATTTTCACGAATTTCCACGTTTTAGCCCTACCCGAGTTCAGAAACACATTTTTGGAAAATGCTTGGCTGTCTGTTTGTCACAAAGATAACTTAAAGACTCTTTGAGTTATCTATGTGACAAACAGACAGCCAAGCATTTTCCAAAAATGTCTTTTCCGAACTCGCTTTGAGCTAGATAGATCAAATTTGGTCTAAAGGTTCAAACGTTTCAAAGACGGAAGATTTCAATGCTGAATCATATAAATAGTTTGTTTTTGTTTGTACAATTCCGCATTCTATTCCTTGTTAATATGCAGATACGAGAAAGTAACAACCATTTTTACTTTATCAAGAAAAGGTAATGGAATAAATACAGAAAAAAATATAGAGAAAGTATTACAATCATTAAAAAAAATTGAATTCCAGATTGTCACGAATCCCTGTGTTTTAAACCTTCCTGGGTTCGGAAAAGGCATTTTTGAAAAATATTTGACCGACTGTTAGTGGCAAAGATAACTAAAAAATGCTTTGATCTAGTTGGACCAAATTTTATATATGGTTATTACAACAGATTTACAAATTTCCATCACATTTTGCGCAAAATACTTTCAAAGGATTTCTGTCTGTTCAGCTGTACGTATAATTATAATCGATATAACTGTGCCATGATAATACAAAATGAAAAGAACGAGATGGATATTTGGCTTGCAGAATTAACATTTATAATGTAGACACCAAATCTGGAGCCAAATGCAAAAAAAGGAAGGACACGTTCGGTCAGTCTGTACTTTCAGAAAATGTAAACGTGATAACTCAAAAACGCAATGACAAATGTACCAAATTTGCTTTGGGACGATCTGGCTACTGCAACTGTAGTTGTGTCAAATTTCGGTTTTAATCGGTTGGGAGTAAATGGGCTTAAAACACAATTTTTTTTTTGTTAGACAGCATGCAAGACAACTTTAGGAAGAAATTCCTGATGATTAAAATGAAGTCTCTTGAAATAAATTCTATTCAATTGAAATAGTCGAATCCATCACTTATAAGGTTTATCACAAGAATTTGAAAACGATAATTGATAATTTTTCATTTCAATGCCAAATAACTATTGGTGTTTATGCATTAAAGAGCCAGCGTCCCGGCACAGGGGTATCAAATCATCCCCGTGACCTGGTCTTCCTGGCTTCGAATCCTGGTTCGGGCATGGTCGTTCTTCATCTGTTCTATTTGTGAGATGTATGAATGCCCCCCCCCGGTAAAAAGGGACTGCGCAAGTAGATGTGATTCGTGAATAGCTAAGACGTGCTCTTGGCCCTAGCTGACGCTGCTTTAAAACAAGAGGCACACTCTCGGTTTAAAATCGCTTGTTCAGTGAGCTAATCCATGGGAAGTGTCATTAGAAACAACAACAACATGTACTTATTTATACTTTCTTCCAAAACGCCTTGCAAAGACTGGTTTTTCAGGTACATATTCAATTTGAATATTAAAAGAGCAACAAGCAAGAGCAAAATTCAATTTGCTGCCCTCATACTTTATTAAATGCATTTCAATAAACTTTATAATATTCGTAGATAATCTAAAAAAAAGGGACCGAAAATAAACGTGAGTAAACACAAAGATAAATGCATTTTTTTAATTGCAGTAGTGAGCATATTAGATTTCTACATTTCTCAATTTATTGGTTTAATCTTTTCATATGGTAAAGAATGAATGACATATTATCTGTAAACTGGAATAAGAGACGTGTGTGACACGATGTTTATGATGAAAAATATTTCAAAACGCTTTACAAATAAGATCATTGAACTTCGAACACCAACTTTGGTACACAGTTAAAACTGGCATGGAGACATGGTTAGTAAATGTTCAATAAGAAAGAACTTTTCAAAATTTTAAATAGGGTTTTTTATTAAATATTAACCAACATTTAAAAGTTTTCTGCAAGTGCTTCATTATAGTATCTAGTGAACAATCTAATTTAATTATTTGGGTACAAGTTATTCAGCTTATAAATGAAATTAAATTGTTTAAAGTATGAAAATCAAAGAAAATTAACTCGACTATGAAACTGGTGTGAGTAAATCTTTACTTTTAATATCTGATTTCAACAAAACGTGGAGACCCACGAAAATATCGAGTTCGAAGTTTTTGACAATTGTAATATTTTTTCCAATTCTTCTCATACCATGAAGCATATGAATAAAAGTTCTCAGTAGTATTTAAAAATTTATTAATTTTTATTATTAATCAATAGTTTATTTTTTAAATTCATTTCTCAATAATGAGGAAACAAAAAGGCTTTTCTTCTTCTTTTTTTCTTTTTAAGTATAAAATGGGGTTGGGAATTTTTTCAATGAAAAAAAAAAGAGCAATGAGTGAAAAGCAATTTATGGAACTTCTTATTTTTAACAAGAAAAATTAACCCATGTTCATAATTATAACAAAAAATTCAAAAAAAAAAAAAAAACTCGAATGTATCAGAGCGGAAAAGAAATCCGGGAAATTCAGTTCATTGATCACAGTTGATGGGCGATCCAAATTGCCATAAAAATCCAGGCTACATCAGCCAGAACACCGAAGGAACCACTCGTCTAAATTTAAACGCCAGAAACTTGCCAAAAAGTCGGAACTTTCGGGTCACTGTCGTACCGGAGACAAAGATAATAGTTCGCTCGCCCGCTCGGAAGACCATAAGAATCATTTGGCACATGGGGTGTTCCTGGGAAGCCACAGACGATTCTATTTCAGTACCCTACCAACGACTATTCATCAAGTGAAAGTGCGTTTGGCCCGGCGTTTGACACCGGCTCCCGCTCAAAACACTGGAATTACGAGACAGATATGAAGTGATCCCAGCGAGCAGTTAGGTGACAAATCTTTTATATACAACTCGCTATTTGTATCCTAGGGTGAATTTAGAGGCGCTTTTTTTAAAGAGACAAGGTTCTCGAGATTTATGCATCCGTGCTGTCTAGTACGTATTTTATGATTCTATAAAAGTCAAGGGAAAAAAAAGATGTGATTCACCAACTTTATTTGAAAATTTTTGTTTTATTTTGAAACACATTTTCAACTACTTGCATTAAGGCAAATAATCTTGGTATAAATTAGCATAAAGAAATCAGATTTTTTTTCAGAAATATTCAAAGACAAAGCACCCCAGAGGAAACAACTAACTACAGGATGGTTATAATTAAAGTTACACTTTGAAATGGTTATAAAAGGAAAACTACTGGATCAAATATTATCAAACATGGGAATAATTTATAGAAGTTCATGAAAATTTATTTTCTGACAAAAAAAAGTTCAAAAATTCACCGCCAGGTGTGAAATGGCGATGTATGCAATATTGGTAAGCAAAATAGGACGTGAAGACACCAATTTAATGTGCTTAATCGTTTCTAAAACGTGTTACAAAGCATGTTCGACCGTTTTCTGAAAGCAAGTTAAATCGCATTACGGCATTCTCAACAGTAGCTCTTTGCATATCAGGAGGAATGTTATGCACATGTTGATGCATCACATCTTTCAGTTCCGCCAAATTGTTTTGATTATCGCTATAAACAGTGTCTTTGAGGTAATATGCATTGAGTATGCTTTGTAACACGTTTCAGAAACGATTAAGCACATTAAATTGGTGTCTTCACGTCCTAATTTGCTTGCTAATACTGAATACAGCGCTATTTCCCTTAGAGATAAGGTCTTTTTTTGTATAAAAGAAATTTTATTCTGTTTTTTAAACTATTATCAAGTTTGATAACATTTGGTTCACTAGTTTTTTCTTTTATGACCATTTCAGAGTGGAATTTTAATCATAATGACCATTAATTTAAAAAATAATAGAGATAAAAAGAACTGGGAACAATTTTTTAAAAAGCATCACAGTTTTTCCCACATACATTTGCATTCAAAATTATCTTTCAAATAGATATTTTCTTTGTTACTCTTAAGCAAAATATTTTTATAACTGCATCACTTGTTATGATAACAAGTGAACACAGAATTCATCTGTTTTTTTCGTACGTAATACCTTTTCGCATATTATTATTTCAGATAATTTTTCTATAATATTTCAAAGTAAAAAAATTTTGTACGTGGTTTTACGTTATTAGCATTTTTTATATCATTTGTAAATTCTTGCATAGTTATTTTTTTCCAACATTAAGTATTTTGGCATTTAATAAAATTCCTCTAACATGCCTATCAAACCGTTCAATGTCCAGAATGATTAATGGATACGGGGTTATCAGAGGGCGTTCTGTTCTATATCTTCAGAAAATTGAATTTTCAGTTTTGGCCTCATAAAATAGAGAGTATTTTACTGACTACAGAAATATGTAATATTTATATATTCGAAAAGTTTAAAGTTTCTAAATTAGCTTCTGGCAATGAGCCTAGCAGGATCTCTTATTATAGAAAGACAGCATACTTCTCGAAACTCTCTTTCTTCAAATTTTGGTACACATAGAGGGCTTATTCATTATACTCATATGAAATTTTTCACAATAATACTTAAAAACACTATGCGCCTACAAAACATAATTACATTTTTCTAGTGTAATAGTTATTAACCCTTAGAGGCTATTTATTATGAAAAGTATATATCTATTCAGATTTTCAAACTATACGATAATCATTAACTTAAATTTGTTTTATTATTAGCATATTTAGACGAAAATAAGTTAACTGTAACTATTAAACATATGCTCATATAGATATTAATTTTGGAGTTAGTTTTTTCAGAATTTTTTCTTTTCTGAATGCTTCAGTTTGTGATTATAAATTTTAAAGCTACCGTTTCGTAACACATATTCGATTTCACATTAAAAAATTACTCAAAGAAAGAAATATTTTTCTACTGTTTCATAATTAAAATAAAACTTTCGTTTTTTGTGTCCTTAATTTTCTATAAGTTATTAAATTTTTACTAGAGAAATAAAAACCCTTTATTTACAATTAAAATTTCGGTTATTTTCGTTGTCGAGACCGTCCCAATTCTATAAAAGAAAAAAAAATGAATATATTGCTATCAAAATTGGTTGTACTGTTAGGCGACCATAAGGGATATACTGAGGGCATCACATCAATAAGGATATCGATCCATCAGATATCAAGACAATAGATTTAAAATTCTTATTAAAAGGAGTACACAATTAATTCCCCATAATAAATTTACCATTTAGTGCGTTACTAAGTACGCCAATAAATGACTGATATTTAAAATAGAAACTAATAGAAATTAACGAAAAATTTTCCAGGTTCTTTCTTTTTTTGGTGACTTAAATACTGTTTTATTATTTATAAAAAGTTAATTAAAAACCCAACTTATTTATGTTCAATATGCATATTTATAGGCAAAGGAGTTTACACGTTTAAGTACTTCAAGTACTGCATCAATCTTAACTGCTCTTATTTTTGATATTCTCCTATCAGGCTCTGTTTATTTAAAAGTTGGGTGAATGTTTCTTCATTTGATTTTTTAATAAAGATTTAATTTAATTAACATTTCTGCAAATATCACCTGTTAGGTAATTAGTGATTAAAATAAAGGAAACAATGTGGATCAAGTCAGGATTGTTCAAGTTTATGATGTTACCCTAACACACACTTCAAAAGTCTAATACTTTAAAATGCAACCAAAATATTAAACAGCTGTAATAGTTACATGAACAAGAGTATTGTTAGTTTCAAGATCCCGATGCTAGCATTTTTCGATTATTGTACTTCGCTATGGGACGATGAGTAGTAAAATGAGCTGCTATTACACCTCCTCTTTCTCCGAATAAATTGTATTTACTTTATTGTTAAATGTAAACACCTCCTCCTTTCATATCTTATCTTACCCCTTTCTTGACGAAATAAATTTTATGTCAAAAAAGGGTTAAAGGAAAGATGAAATGCATACGCAAAAACACAAACCTGAGAATAAACAGTGTCTTTGAGGTAATATGGATTGAACATGCTTTATAATGCATTTCAGTTAACGCTGAATAATACTTAAGCACAATTTGAACATTTAGGTATTAAAAACTGAACACTTTAAAAAATTGGCCATCTGAAATACATCATTATTTATATGAATGCAATTACTGCGATTCAGCAACCTGATTTTTAATTTAGTTGTATGTCTTCGCAGTAAAGCATTGAGCTTTCAATTGAAGGACTGCAGGTTCGAAACTTGATGCAAAGCTTGTGAATACGTCCCAATATTTTTTGAACGATTCGAATATAGCGGGTACCCTTCATATTCAAAGAGATGAGTCTTCATATTGAGTCATGTTGATATATCTAAACTAATAGAAGCTTCTAACTGCGAAGAAATATTCAAATATAAAAATCACATAAATAATTAAATTGAGAGTGAAAATTTTGACAACGATTTTGATACCAATATACATATGACAATGTTCCTCGAAATATTTTGTACCATATTGAGCGTTATTCGTTTTGATAATATATTCGCTCGTCAAGAAAGAAGAAATTTGGATAAATTAGGATATTTGTGAAAAGTAGATATAAATTCTATCAAAATTATATAATCTGAATTATAATATGACTGTATATGAAAATTACTAGGAATTCAAGACTATATGCTTTCAAATGGTATATAACAAGTAAAGCATATAAATTTGAGATTAAAATATGGACTTTATGTGACAGTAAAATTTCGTTCCTAAACTTACCCTGGAAAAAAACAAGGATCAAATCCAGAAAGATATTCAGGAGTGGGAGTAATGTGTAATCTTACTGATAGGTATTCGGCGCACAATGATACATGTGCTAAATTTTTCATACCTTAAAATTTAGAACAAATTCTTCTCAACTGGAAAATGACTATGCTTGAAACCATTAGAAAAAATAAATCAGGAAGCTTCCTGAAGAAATATCATAAAATTAATTTAATTCAATCTCAAAATTGCAATTCAACATACTGCATTAAATAAATGGGACAAGATTAATATCGAAAAAAATAAAACATAATTTCTAGATTGTTCGACGCCGGACATTGAATTTGCCATTGTAAAATTCAAATGTTCTCATTTTAATGCGAAGTAAAAATTTGGAGAATAACAGTTCGTTTAGAAGATGTCTGTGTCATTTGATTATAGCTCAAAATTACGAAGAAATAGTAATGACGTAATTTCGTAAAGAATGATAATCTAACAAAAATGATGAAAACTTATATTTAATAATACTTATATAAATCTGCATTAAATAAAAGATAATTTATTTAACAGTTTAGGTAAAGGATGTCTGTTTTAAATAGACACTGTTCATTATGTATTTGTTCAAAGTTATTTTGTTTAAACATCTGATCAATAAGTTAAAACTATAAAAGATATTCAGTAGTAACAAAAAAAAAAACAGCCTCATTGAACAAAAGCAATCATTGATAATCACATCATTAAACTGAGTTATTTTAAAAAAATTACATCTTTTCTATCTGCAGTGTATATATATATATATATATATATATATATATATATGGTATGAATACATAGCTGCCCAATTCAGCATTTAATTCCATACTATTTAATACGCTACGGTAATATTTTTTATTTATTTATCAAGTAAATTTTTTAGTTGATTCAGACCCTAAATTGGTCTTATGTACGTAATATGGACATGTCTATAATGTTGATTGAATGGGAACGAAGAAAGAAAATGAAATCCTTTCAAGTTATCATGCGAGAACATTATTATTTTTTAAGTCATTATTTGTCTTAATTAATTTAAGTCAGTAAGGAACTTAAACCGGTTTGAAACTATCACAATACCTTTCTATCGGTATCTCTCTCTCACTCTAGAGTTATTTTATTTAACCATCATCTGTCTTCACTTTTGTTTTATCAACATCCGATGATAGATATAACTCAAAGTGAGAATTGTAAAATTTTAGATCCTTTAACAGAGGGCGATACTTTTAATTAGTACAACATTCCAGAAAAACGCCATCTGTCGAGCTTTTGAAAAACTGTCCCAAATAATAACCAGACAGAGGCCCTACTAATATCCGTAAAGGGAAGACGCGTCAGCGGTTCCCGCTCGCAAAGCTACGCGGTACATGTTTGCAGTCGTAATGTTATGCTACTTCTAACGTAATAATCTAACGAAATAATCTAACTTTCAGCTTATTTAATATCTTCTTGTTTTAATTGTTTGCTAATTCTAGGGTTCTTTGGTAAATTTCTAATTATCTTCATTATAGAACATTGAAAACACAAAAACACCTTTGTTTTTATTGTTAGAAGAAATAGAAAGTTTTATCCTGAAGCTTTGAATCGTTTAAAGAGGAAGCATTGCTGTTGATTAAATATTCATAAGATAAAGTAAATAGATTATTGGTTGTATAGACTTTTTATTCATATAAAGAAAATTAACTTTCGACTATTTTTTTTCTATACATAGTTACTTTATCCACCGGCGATTTACATAAACAACGAAAATTCAATCATGTACAAAAATTAAATGCAAGGAACGCTTTAAAAAAACGACAAACTTTTTTCATTAGAAAAATTAATTACTTGTCTTGAAACATAGTAAATCCAAAAATTGTGTCGATAAAAGTTTTCCTCTATGGCTAAATGGAAAAGTAAAATTAACAATTTTTCCTTCACTGAAATGAATAAATGAAGGCCACCTTTCGAAACAGGTAGTGGCAACCTTAAAGAATTTCAAGAATAAAATAAAAAAATGACACAAATGTTTGGGTATGAGAGCTTAGTTAAAATAAATAAACAAATCGCAGAATTAAATCTTTTGATTCGCAATTTTCACATGAGTCGTTTTGGGATAGAAGAGTTAATTACAAAAGGCAAGACACCTCTCATGAAACTCTTTTTCAGACAAGATTCAGGGTTATAATTATTCTTTTTTTTTTTTACCAAGCTAGTTGCTCAACTTTTTAACAAGTATTCAAGAGAGTTCAAGCAAACATGAATCAAGGCTACGTGGATGTATTGCGCTAAGTTTTCTTTTCTTTCTTTCTTTTCGCAATATTTCTTTTTTTAAAGTGGAAAATGTTTCACTGCATACATAATTATAAAAAAAATTAATAAAAATAAAATATCAATATTATGAAACATTTAAGATGAACGGCGACAAAAGGCACCAGAGAGAGTAGTCTTCTGTATAATGTACTTCTATCTGTCTGAATGTACTTCTATATAATTTACTATATGTTATTGGCGAAATATTCTAACGTACAAGCTTATTGGAGTGCTTTCGAGATTTTTCGGCAATTAATTACTGCAATTCACAATCACCATTTGTGACGTGTATTTTGAACACTTTTCAAAAATTAAAAAATTGAAGTAATTATAATAACAAAATTGCATACCAAATTTCATATATTTAAAGTCAAAGTGTCTTCCAATTACGTATGCTAGGAAAAGTACAGAGTAATAAACGATTAGTTCCATGATGGATTTGGTTCTTCGATATGTTTCTATATTATAACCCTTTGCACTCGGAAATGTAAATCGATGCATATGCATTCACCCAATACAAGGACTTATTAATTGCTCCAAAATATAAATATATTTAAACATATTTCAGCAGATGCTGGCGTAAAAGAAGATGCTTTTGAAATTTAAACTTCCTTTTATTTCATCAAGACGGCATAATTTGTAAAGGCAAGAAGCAATCAGCGATGTCAGTATACAATGCAACATAAGAGCAAAAGAGACAGAAATGTTTCAATTCCGTGATTTTAATGTGAAATTTCGATAGGGATTTCTTTGACACGTGTCGACTTAGGAAAGGGAATTTCAGGTATCATTAAAAGAATGCTATAAGCATTTGGGATTCTTATTCATTTGCACAGGGAATGAGAATGTGCTATATTCCTTTTTCCAAAACGTTTGTAGAATTAATTAAATAAAAAAGATGGAATTTGATCAGGAAATAACAATTTAGAATGAAGATGTTAAGGGCCAAATTAAGTTTAAATTTTGTTATTTGTTTATTTATTATATTTGTTTGCTAAATAAGTTAATAAGTTTACTAAATAAGTTTTATTATTTCCTGATACACTCCCCTTTTTCTATTTAATAAATCAAATGAAGGATTAAAAAGATAATTTGTAATTAATCCTTGAGAAGAGTGGATGGATAATAAATCAAAGGTGTAAATATTCTTTTAGAGGATTCCTTGGATGAACCATAAATCACTGATTCTGGCGTTTCTCTTGTCTAAAGATCAATGTACAGTTAATGCGTACAAGAATTCCTCTAGGAATTTCACACGTGTGTGATTTATGAAAATATCATTGTATATAAGACCAGATATAATATTTCGTCCATTTTCTTAATGCCTTTAGCCTTCTTGTGCTTCGCTGCTGGAATAAAAAGAAATTAAAAAGTCAAGTGCTTTTTCTATGATTTTGGGCCACGATTCTGTAACCTGTTATCAATTGAAAACTAGTGTGTGTGTGTGTGCTACAGTAAAAAACCCAGTGGCGGATTTGGTGTTTCAGATGCCCGAGGCGCAATTCAATTTGAGGCCCCCCTCTCCTCCAGTAATATTTATAGTATGCACTCTTTATATATATATTTCACTCTGTTAAGCTCTGAATCTGATTTTTTTTGTGTTAAAAAAAGGAGGGCGAGAATTAGGTACATAAAATTGAAAATTAAAATCAATTTTTCCATACTATGGACAGTATTTAAAATAATGATAAAGTTTAGGGTGTGTTGTTTTTAAAAAATGCACTATTTTGTACCATAGTAATGCAATATTTTTCAAAAATACATGCCTGAAACTTCATTATATACCAAATCATTTACTATAGATTGGAGCTAATTTTCTCTTTTGCTATTAAAAGATCGGTTTTGTTTTAAAACGTTATCAAAGTTGCGAATTTTAATGAATTTACTTTTTTCCCACTTTCTGAACAGTCATTTTCTTACTATTTCCAACTGATTAAACCGTTCTAATAAACAAACAATGCCTTTTATTGAAAAACTGAGCTAACGGGTAGATTAATTTGCATTTAATTATTTAATTTTGTTTCAAATTAAGTTTCTTAAAAAATAAAAAAAATAAAAAGGAATTTAATAAAAAAAAGGAAAATGCATCAACTAATATTGATACTATTATTTGTTAAACATTTGAAATATATTGAACTATAAAATTAACACTGGCAGTTTCTTCTTTTCGTATATTAAAAACAAATTAAATAGGAACCTTTAGTTTTAGCAAATTTATCAATTAGAGTTTCATACTCTAACAAATTGACTACATCATTTTCGATGAACATCATGAACATGTAACTTAAATTTAATTGTGATGAAGAGTTCCTTAAATAGTTTTTTACTCTTTTAAGCACCGAAAATGAGCGTTCACCATTTGCATTACAAATGGAAATAGTTAAAAATATTTTTAAAATTGTCTCTACATTACGAAATATACACTGCAGTCCTCCGATTATTAATCTGTACATATCAATAGGATTTGTAATTTTTTCTTCTTTTATGAGGGCAATAAAATGTTCATCTTTAAAATTTCTAGTCACAATATCATTTTCATATTTTGCGCATATGTTATCCACGCAGTCATTAAATTTGACATCGGGCATATTAAAATAAAAAAAAATTCCAAAATCCAATAAAACCTCACTGTAAATCGCACTACTTCGCGATAGATCTGCAGTTAATACATCACGCATGGCACAAAGACGGCTATATTTATGTACTGTTTTAGTCTTGCTTACAGTCCACTGTATTTCCCTGCCATATTTGCCGCGTTATCGTAAATTTGGCCCCTACAAATTTTAATATCTATGGACAAATCTTTTAAAAACTCAAGAATTATTTTTTCTAAATATTCAGAATTATGGTTTTGAGTATTAATGAAGTCGAAAAATCACTTTTCTGTCTCCATTTTTGCTAACAAATCTCAAAATATAAGTAAGTTGGTCTACCTGGGATATATTCGGAGTAGAGTCCACAATTGCTTCTTGAAGTTCAGCTAGTAGAGGTTTCTTAACTTCATCACCCATTAAACTTATGAATTCGTCACATATCGTGTGAGATAAATAATCGACATTTCCACTCCTTGGATTGCTAAATTTTTCCAAATGCAATTTTAGAAAACTGTCAATTTCTGGCAAATAATCAATGCAACACAAGAAATTTCCTTTTCGATTGGAAGTTGTATCTTCTCTGTGGCCACGAAATGTTTACCACAGTCAGAATCAGCTATTTTGTTTTGTTTCTTAAAATTACAAATCGTTGATTCTTGTGTTCCATTCTTAGATCGCTCATTAATTTCTTCGAATTCGCATTCTGCTTCGGCTAGCTCATCGGTTTTTTCTTATGCATATTCTGTTTTAATTTGTTTGTCTGTCTTTTAAGGCTTGCATTTTATTTCATTTCGCTCACCAATTTTTTCGAATTCATTTTCAACTTCAGCTTCCTCAGGGATTTTTTCTTGTGCACATTTTATTTCAGTACACTCATCAACCGTTTCAAATTCGCATTGTATTTCAACTTGCTCATTAATTTGTTTCAATTCATATTCCACTTCTGCTTGCTCATCGTTTTTTATTTTCATGTGCATATTCAATTTCAATTTACTCATTGGTTCTTTTAGGTACACATACACTATCAGGTTGCTCAGCTGCTCTTTCTGGCTTGTTTTCCATTTTAACTTGTTTTTCAAACGTTATAATGAATTTATTGAGTGAATTTTGATATCGTTCAACATATTCTTCTTTTACTTTTTGCCTTTAGAAGCACCCGATTCAAACTTTCTTTTCGGCGGCATGGCTAATACCTTTTTTAAAAAAATTAGTCGCATAAAAAATATTAGCTGGACTTAATACCCGTTCCTCTGCTTCCAACGACGACGATAGCAAACCTCCGAGGAGGGGAAAGGTCATGTGGTACCAAGGGGGAGGGACCAAAAGAGGGTCGAAGAGGATGTGAACGAGACAGAAGAGACTTGATTCATTTTCCTGTTTTTTTTATTATCATTATTTTAATCCTTTCATGTAAATAATATGATAATCTAGAATTTGGTTGTTTCCTGTAATCATTTCTACACAATCATCCCGATTGAAATATTTATATATCCGGTGTAGAAATGATTACAGGAAACAATAAATGCATATTTTATAATACAGATTATTATTTTAGACCTAAATTTTGAGGCCCCTTAATTTATGAGGCCCGAGGCGCGCGCCTCATGCGCCTGTTCGGAAATCCGCCACTGAAAAAACCGAAATAACTAAATCCGTTTTAACGAAGAGCACAGTAGGACCTGAATTAAATATGAAAAATGCTTTTGTTTCCCTAATTTAATTGTTTTGAATTGAATTTCCCCGAAAAATAAACCAATCTATATCTTAGTACCAGGTCGGGATGACCTGGGTGGTAGAGTGTTGGACTCGTACTCCTTAGGTTACGGGTTCGAAGCTCATCGGCCAAAAGATTCCCCGAGTGAGTGGCGATTGGCGATCGTTAAATCTGTTCGTGGTCGCAAAATCCTCTATGTCGGGATATACATACCACTGGGGATATTGGGTCAGGGGTGATCGTTCTCTGTTCCAGGTCTAAATTACGATCTGAGATGCATGAATGTAGTCCGCCCGCTAAAGAGGGTTGTGACGTGTGAGAAGCTAAGTCGTACTCTTGGCCCTTGAAAAAAACAAAAGGACTTATTTCTTAGGCTTAAATCATCTGTTGATCGTATCAGCAGGGGCTTGTCCAAGGCAAGTGTCATTAGTAACAACACACACATATCATCATACCACTCTATACGTATTTTTTAACGTTAGAATTAAGAAATTTAAAATTTTCAAACGTGTAAATGTTACACTGTCTTGAATGATGTATAAGATGAAACATCCAAGAGCAAAGAATTAATGCAATCTGCGTACCAAATCTTATAGATCTAGTTCTCTTCGTTTTGTAACTATCGCGTGCAGTTGTATTCATAGAGCCAAACATACTAACTTCTGAATGTATTTCGTTTAAAATTTGATCGATCATTTGCCAAATAGGGGTATCATCTATATTCAACAAAATTATTTCAAGGATAAGAAATATAACAGACCTGTACAGAAAATCTTGCAGAATCAAGTATTTTTCTCCTATCGATACAGCAGGAAATTTGTAATCTTTCTCTATGTCTTATGTAGTTTCAAAATCTCTCTTAAACGAAATATCTGATAGAGAGCGAGCGTTACTTAGCTCTGACCTCTTTTCGCATTTGCCTTCACAAAGATCAGTTATCCTAGTTCCAAGAAAACTTGAAAATAAAATAGTTTTTTAAATATCGAAATGAATGAATCCTCTTACATCTTATTTAATATACATTCACTTTGCTTATAATATTCGCTAAATAAATAGATATGTACATAGCCATGCTAAGATAGTAGGAAAAATTTGAAAGAACAAGGAATTTTTTTGAAGGTGTTTTTATGTAATCTGATTAACCTCTTCGTCGTCCCTAACGTGTTTAGAAATTTCTGCAGTGCAGCCATAAGGCGCTTTAAACGTTCTTCTACATTTTAAAACTTTCAAACGTTTAAAATGCTTTATACATATTTATTTATTTCAGTTTTAATTTCTGTTTGTTCTAAATCTGCACAGAGAAAACTAATCTGTACAGAGATGTCTGTACTAATATATTATATCATAAAGAGTATATATACTAATAATATATACCAATACAATACAATTAGTATACAGAATTATATACTAATATGTACAGAGAAAACAATACTACATGCGGCGAAAAACTGAGGATCAATGAGGAGATGGCGAAAGGGTTAAAAGAAATCAAAAGGTTTTTTAAACATAAACCTATAAATAATAAAAATAATGAAACAATATTTTTTTTTACAAAATATACAAGAATGAATAAGGCTATACATAAATATAGAGAAAGTATTGAAATCGCCAAAAAAATTGAAACTCAACATTTTGAAGAATCTGCAAGTTCAAGAGTTTCCTGAATTCTAAAATTATATTTTTAGCATTATATCTGTCTAATGGGCCTAAAATGCAGATTCGTCTTTATTAGAGATGATGGCGATAAAATGTTGAGAAAAATATTTTCGTTATTTCAACTGGCTTTCTAAGCAATATACCACCACATAAGCTCCTTATGCACAAATAATAAATAACATTCACTTTCATACAAAATGGAAGTGGGCTACTTTGCATTCTTCCGTTTACATGAAAATAGCATGGAAGTCAGTTGATTAGACAACAAATAATATAAAAACAATTTTAATCAATTCCTACTTAAATCAAAAAAGAAAATTTTTCTTTTAGTTACTTTTTATTAAATATTTACAATTAATATAAATAAATTATCAAAAACTTATTGATTTTCTCAAGAATTGAATTCGCATTCTTCACCTTCCCTTGAAAAATACTGAAATCCTCGAATTTTACCGATTGAGCTTCTGCCTGTTAATTCAAAGCTTTTTTACAAACTGCTAAAACACTATTTAAAGTATTAAAAACTAATTTAATTTAATTAATGAGAATATTTGAAAAAAACAGTATTAATTTCATGAGTCATTCAATACAGGTTTTAAAAAATGAGCTTGAACTTGAGTGGATGAATAAAAAGTATTTTATAAACGAGTGGAAATTTGAACAATATACATAAATTTGCAACAAGATAGATATATAGAAGGAAAATGTGAACTCTTAGGAATTCAAAAATAACTTTATTTAAGGAGTCAGAAAACTCTCGATAAGTATGTGCGAAAATCCTCCAAAATTATCCAGAATAACAGTCTTTGCCTGTTTTTTTTTGGACATCCCGTTTTTGATTTGATAATTTTAATGATTTTTTGAACTATTATGAAATATTTGTATTTGCAAAAAAAAACCCACCAGTTGATAATCATTTAAATAAATTAACCACACAAAAATAACAGTTTAAATGCATTTTTGTTTTCCACTGTTTTGAACATTTTATAAATTATTTATTTTTATTAATAAATGCAATAATTTGCGCGCCAGAAAATTTCAGCAATATTTATACAATTAGTAGAAACAACTTAAATGTATATAAAGGTAGTAATTAAGGTTAAATAAATTATTTTTGCTAGCCACCGTTAGTGATCACCTTCAAAGATAGCAGAAAAATTATAAGAAATATTAGGTTTATTTCCTTATAAATGGAAACAAGAAAGGAAAACTCCAAAGTTCGGTACAAAGAACCTATAATCGCACATGATATTAACTTCAGTACTTTTCCGTTACCCGGGAGTCAGCAAAAAACTGTCACAGAGATTAGGCGAAATTCTACATCATTTGACGATTTTTTGTTGGCGCACGGACATCGGAATTATACCTCAACTTTCATTTAAAATTACGGATGTAACAATAGTATTTACCCAAACAATGATACTTAAATGGATATTGCTGTTACAAATACTTTCTCTATTTAATTTCAACGTGAAATACGAGTAGCACATAGTAGCGACTAACTGAAATGAAAGCGTATAATTCCGTGCGTATCGTTTTTGGCATCGTCACAAGAATACGTTCCACCTTTCAGCACAATAGTTGTCATGACTGCGTTCCATTTTCCAAATGACTATAAAAAAAGAAGAAACCAAACAATGTCTCTTTTTTTCTAACTTGCGGTGAAGACTACTCAGTGCCTACAAATGAAGATGTGGATCGCATTTTTAATCCCAACATTAGAAAGTGCGTAGTAGAATATTCCACGTGTAAACTGAAGAGAACAGATTTTCTGTATTTCAATTGGCGAGGAAATTATCGCCAATATGATCTCAACAACGCTCAACGTTTAGATATAAAATGCACTTAAATTCAGTAGGTAATGTTTGAAGTAAATTAAAATAGCACTGAAACACATCTATTCCTTTCCTCCAATGTAAGAAGGCTTTTCATAAAAAAGAAATCGGTTTTCCATCCTTCTTTGAATACGCATGTTACGTTCGTCGTGTTTTTTTTTTTTTGTAGTTTTCGCGTGTATGAAATATAAAGGAAAGAATAGAAGTCAGACGTCTGGCCTCGGGAACTCAATGGCCTTTACCCTCAGAAGCTACTGCACCAACCCGGTACTCAGTGGACTAGAACAAGTGCCGTAGGTAGCAACACTAACAACTACTTAAAGAAAATATTGTAATCGTCAGAAATTCTAACTGAAATATTGAAGAATCTTCACTTCCCCCGAGAACGGAAAACATGTATTTGACATTATAATTGTCCATCTATCTGCTACATGGGCCACAGTGGCATGGTGGTAAGGTCTCGGTTCGTGAACCGTATGGTTTGAGTTCGGCACCCGATTCCGCTAAAGAACCGTCATGTAGAGGGTAAATCTCTTAGGGTCAAGCGTTCTCTCACTGGCGTGGTGTGGTGCTGAGAAGGGGGTGACAGATCAGGTGTCTTCCTCGTCATCTAATCTCGGTTCAAAATAACAAGTTCCGCCCTAAATAGTCTTAGTATTGCTTTAGAACAAGACGTTAATATAAATACACTAAACTGCCAGCCGTATAGATAATTAAAAAAAAGCGCTAGACAGAAGGGGATTTTGTAGATTTCTATCAAATTTTTTTCAATCAAATCCAAAAAAAGAATGAACTGTTCATCGAACTCTAGTATTAGAAACAAGTAAAAGGGTAACACAAAAACACAATGACTTAAATATCTGGCACACGAGTTTCTGCTTACATTTGTAGTGCCATGCCAAACTTAGGTTTCAGCGCTTGAGAAAAACACTAATTCGGTTTTTTAGATATTATTAATCGCTTGCCAGGGATTAATAGCCATAGAACTCGAAAACGATTATACGATTGATTCAATCAAAATTCACAACAAAATTAAATTTGGCAACTATTGTGCAGTGACCTCCCAGGAGTTTCATGGGATAAACTTTTATTAGAAAGTATGCGAGAAAGACTTGGACAGACCATTCTTGCTGGATCCTATATGAAGTTTATATTTAAAACTTCATATAATTTCATAAAGTATTTAGAGTTGCAAAGATGTGTAAGTTTTTAAAACAAGTATAAGAAAAAGATTAAAACGAAATATGCTATGCATGTTTCAATGAATCATGTCAGAACAACATTTCTTGAGCGGCCATCCCCAACGTGCTCGCGCAAGTTAAATTATACTTTTATTCATTTTAATTGCTTCATTGAATGAGTCACTTTGGTATTGCCAACGATCCAAAAGTATTTGTCCCGCATTGATTGTTTAAAAAAAATATCACATTCCCTATTTATTTCATTTCGTGTAATCACGCGCTCAAAATGAAATTTTTCTTGGCTTTATTTGCTTTAGTGATTAACTTATATTTTTTAAATCAGAGTTTTTGTAAATCGATGGCAACGCGTTATTAAAAGCTGATTTTTTTTTAGATGTAGATAATAAATTTTTTTCCGTTGATTTTTTTTTTTGATTATTTTTCCCCTATGGGTTAAAATTTTTATTTTTCGCATATGGATTTTTTTGACGCCAAAAACCTCTTCCTCAACACGACAATATGTTCTGACATGACAAAAAGCAAGAAATAATGCTAATATAGAATATAGGAATATAATAATTCTAAATTTTTTACATGCAGCTAAACAATGAAACATAGATATACGAAAACAATAAAACTGCTTTAAAAATTCTTATTTTAAGAAGTAAAATGAATTTATTTTTCTCTGTGGCAACCTTCACAGCAAAATAAACATAGCTAACTTTAACGAATCCCGTAGAAAAGCAAAACAATAAATTTAGAAAGCAAACAAACTGCAAAGAATTTCACTGTGAAAAAAAGGGGGGTCATGTTTTTTTTTACAGGTTTTTGTCTCATGTTGGCAGGTTTAGGCAAGAATTCAAAAATCTCTAAACATTCTTTTTCTATCGGATTCCACTCGTATCATAATAAGGCTTCTGTCAAGTCTTGAAAGTGGCGCCATTGCTGATAAAATCGTCTTATTTGAAAATATTTCTTCGGCGCGAAGTAGTTTCACCTGTCATTGGCACGAGTCGGGACTAAGTGGTTCGCATTCTTTATTGCTGGATTATGGAATTCGTTTCACGAAGAGGATTCGCAGTTTTCCTCATCTTCCCTCCAAAGTAAAGAAAAACTAATAATTTACACTGGTGCGCGAACTGAATATATACAGGCATGATTTAAAAAGAAAGATTTGCAATAAGCCTTGTGGCCAAATCTTGAGTTATTTATGATTAAATGGAAATTTGAGCGGAATTTTATCAGAAATGTAAAAAATAACTATACATAAACCGGAAAAATTAAAAATCTTTCTGAAGGTCAATTGTAGATTCTTATGGTTTGCTATATCGTGTGAGAGTCAAACGTAGTACAGTAAAATCGCTCAAATCAGCAACACATGATGAAATTTAAATAACTACCTGCTTATCTGCTAAAGGGGGAAAAAATCTCGTCTTTTCCAGAAGGAACGTTTTATTTTTTAATGTTAACTATTCATAAATCCATAGATAAGATTTGATGGGCTCATTTAAGTGCCTTAGAACTCAGATGTATTAAATTATTTGAGGAAACTGGTTCTACCACCAAGCCGAAAATATGAATCTGGTGACCTACTATTTAACTCACTGTTTCAAGGGAAGTAAAATACTGGTCCGATGCGCATTAAATTTGATATAAAATGAATAATCATTTCGGTTGAATCTGAAGAGGTGCAGACTTAGGGGTCGGTCTTGTCATCTAGTAGAACCTATATTTCTTTCATTTTTTATCATGTGAAAACATGTTGTTTCGGCTTGAGATTTTTGAAGCCTCAAAATGCGTGGGCAATAAATTGGCGATTTATCTCTATTGAAGGATCATTTTTTCGCTTTTAAAATTATTAGAAAATAATGCAATAAGTTGTCATATTTGGCAATTTATCACCAAAAATAATTTAAAAATAGAAATATAATTTGCTATTCAAAAGTCAATGGCAGCGCTGTTACGTTATTTTAGTGTAATGAAAGTGGCAACACTTCTTTAATATTCCATGAAATAAAATAAAAGATAACAAATGAGTTTTTTTGTGTGTGTTTTTTTAGGAAACGACGCTTTTGGTTGAACGTTAAACAATAAATAAAGCATCAAGAGGACCATCCTAAGCTTTCCCTCGATGAAGCCCTCTAAAGAAAAAAGGAAGCGAAAGAGCAAACAAACGCCGGAAGCTCAAGAAAAAATTCGATTAGAAGAATAAAAACGTACTGCTTTGAATCGACAAAACCTTCAACCAACAAAATGGAATAATGAAAATTTGAAATCAGAAGCTGATCGAAATGAAAATGAACGTAAAGTAGTTTTACAACTGGAATGAAGAAACCGACACGTATGCAGTGTGCTGCAAATTCTAAAATGCGACTCTCAACTTCAAGCACAGAACGTGTCCATTTGGATTCTGAATCACGACCGTCAACTATCAAAGCAAAACGTCACAGTTTGGATTCTGATTTTCAAAAATAGCTTTCTAGCTCTAAGCATCTTATCTAAAATTTCTATTCCTGAATAGAGAAGTTATGGAACAAAACTCAATCAACCGTTTATCAGAATATTTCAGTTGGTCCAATTCATGGATGCAATTGTTGTGACCGGTTATGGTTTATGATATTAAAAAAAAGTGTTGTCACGTGATAATTTGAAATTTGCGATAGCAGATTAAATTTTTTTAAATATAGAATTAAATTTACAAATGTTCCTTTTTTTGTTTTTTATTGTAGAAACTGATTGTACCTCTTAGCCGACAACATGAAATCTAGTGGCGTGGTTTTAAACTCTCGGCTCGTGAAGGAGGGAGAAATTGGCAACTGAATTTTCTAGAACAACCGCTGTGTGGATTGGTTAGATGCTCGTTACATTTGATATAAAATGTATAACATTTTAGAGGATTCAAAAGAGAGGCTGGCAGTGGATCAACATTGTCATCTAAGTAAGGTTCCAAACTACATGATTGATCCCGAAGTAGTTCTTACATTATTTTAGAACAGGGTGTCAATGTAGCTAAGCAATTTTCCATCTGCGTGGGTATGACTTACTGGAATCTTATAACTGGAGGAGTATAAACCTACATTACATTTTTGCTTTTAGAAGCACATTCCTTCGATTTAATAACCACCAAATGGCTGAGTGATTAATGAATTTGACAGGGCGCATAAGACCCACATAATCTTACTTAAAACCAAATATTTATCTTTTTAAAAAAACAGAAAATGTATATAACGGTAAAATAAAAATAATTTTATTTATATAAAGATAACTCAAAACTCACCTAAATACACAGAAGACATCTTGGTGGGTACATTTTCATCTAGGTAAGTACACCCGAGCGTGTAAAAAGGTGCTGCTCCAGCGCCATGCAGCAACTGTCCTAGAAAGAACACGTATTTGTATTGGTTTAGGTACGACACCGAATCCGCAGAGCAGTCTGCGGAACTGTTCGTGGCAGAGCACATGTCTTCTTGCTCCTGGCTGAAGGAATAGGGTCCAGACATGTAATGAGGTAGAGAAAAGACAAAGGAGCCCAGAGCCAGGACAAGGACACCACTGCCTATGAACACTGGCTTACTTCTTGAGCCGCCAAGGTAGCTGACAGGTATAAGGCACAGAAAAGATGCAATGTCATAGCCTCCAGCAATCAGTCCAGATTCTGTGCTGCGAAGTTGGTACCTTTTCTCGATGGTGGTGATGACGACATTGATGAAACCGTTGACGATGAGCCCTTGGAGAAAACCAGCCCAACACAGCCAAAAGAGGACCCATCTAGCTGAACGGAATTTCTGGAGTTTGGAGGGTTGGAGAGGGCCCCAGCCGCACGGAAGACCCATGTCATCGTCATCTTCATCGTCTTCGAGCTTGTCTTCGACAGTCTTAGAGAAGTTCTCGAGGTTGTAAGTTTGGGCCACTAGAGGCTCGTGGCTGTGAGATTCGTGCATGTCGTAGGCGTCGTTGATGGAAGAGCTAGTCCTAATAGTCCTGTGATTGTTTTCAATCTTCATGATTGGGTTTAGATCAAGAGTTTGTGAAAAACTAAAAGTAGTCGGAAGCTAGTCAGCAGTAGAAGCCAGCGCAACCGTATGCTCGGTGATTCATACTCTTTGGTATATCATATTTTATGCAAGAAGGAGATTACGGAAATAACAGAGTTTTCAATAAGATGGGAAGCATATCTGTAAAATAAAAATAAAACATTTAAGCTAACACCAACAAAATTCGAAGTAGTGAAAAAATAATTAAATAAAAGTTAACATAATCCGATGCTTTATCCATCAACGATAAAACGCGAAATGTACTAAGCTGATTAAATATTGCTTTATTTATTGTTTTTTTTAACTTCGATGATTTTGGATATCAAATAATTGACAATGAATTCTTTGTTGATATATTTTCTAACTCTGAATGATATAGATGTATCAAATCTGAAAGTTGAATCAATCTGAGTCAAAGTCAAATATGAGAGTGATTTTGTCTAGTGTTTTTGAGGGATTTTCTAAATACAATAAATTTGTACTTTAAAACGCATTACGTCTCTTCAAAGAAATGGAAAAATGAAATAAGTAATGAAAATATAAACTCTGAAGAAACAAACTTTTAAAAGTTTTACAAAATTAAATGACAAATTGTTTTGTTTTCAAAGTAAACGATACAAGGTACGTTTTTATCATTTAAAGAATTAAGTTCTCTCAGTACAAATTATAAAGGTCAAATTTATTTTATTTTCCCAATAATGCATAACCCTTATTCATTTATTAGATATAAAATAATTCTTGTCGCTGTAAAAATAATAAAATTCATTCTTTGAAAACATTTTTATCACAGACAAAATTATCAATCAAAAAAGAATGGGGAAAAATATATAACCTAGGATCATTGGCAGATTGTACATTAGTATCCGTGGACATTGATATCTTTTTTTCTTGTTAGAAACTACAATTCCAGAAATTATTTTAAAGCTTATTTTTTATTTATTTATATTTTTTATTTTATTTATAATTTTTCATCATTAGGAGTTGGGAAAGCAACGAAAAGGAAAACAAATAAATAAGTAAATAAGATAATGATTATGTGGAATAATTCAGTATATTCTATCTACCTGGGATCAGAGAAATCAAAAATGCAATTTAGTTGTATTCTCTTAAGATACAATTTTTGCTGATTTGTTTCTAAACGGACGAGCCACTTTTGCATAGAATAGTAAGTAAAAATATTGTTTTCGATGATGTTTAGTTATCTTATAAACAATTTCCCCAATTGCCTTTTCTTGGAGAGAGAACCCACCCCTCTTCCAGGAAGATTTGTGGATAAAGCCACTTATCGGATTAGATGTTTCTTTTCTTTTTCAAATAAACGCTAATAAAAATACAGCCAGTAGTAACTCTCACATTACATACATTCATTACCAATACAAAAATATTGGGCAATATTGCAATGTAAAAAGGGTTCTCAGAAATTCCAGATATAACATTTTAAAGATTTCTTTTTTTTAACTATATAGGCTAAGAATAAATAAATATAAAAGAAATTCATAAAGTTTGAGTTAAAAACATCATTTGCAGAATACAGTTTTTTGTTGTTGTTGATAGGGAAACAAAGATGTTAATCTCAGAAAACGACTTCAAGGATATTGGGTGTACAAAAATTACGCAATATTAACCTTTCGCGGGAAAGCAGCTTTTTTACTGAATCTATTTCGCAATTCTTGGCAAGTTTTTTGGTGGTTAATGTTTACCATTCGGTTAATAGTATTCGAAAATCAAATTTGGATCAGTATGTTTTCAAGCTCTCACTTTTATATATTTCTGAAAGTATATGCCGACAGAGTGGCAATATTTGTTGTATTCGGTTTAAATTTCATATATGTCTACGCTATAAATTTAAATCGGTTTACCGAACACTATCCCTCTAGCTCTCTTCGTTTTATAGTTGCTATGTTCATTTATATATGAACTGCAGGACAGACAAGTTTCCTTTTGAATGTTTTTTACCCTTAATTTGATAGACATTTATAAATGTAATGTAAATATAAAATACGAAATTCCATCCTTATAGCTTAAAGCACTTTTGAGTTATCTTTGTCCTATACAGAAGAAATAGCATCTTCAAAAAATGGAATTTTCGAACTCAACGTGATCTAAAACATAAAGATTCGTCAAAATCTGGAGTTCTACTTTTTTTAATAATTACAGTACTTTGTATACGAATCCTAAGAAAATATTGCAATCGTTAAAACATTTGAACACGAGATTTTGACGAATATTCATGTTTTAGAGCTCAATTTGAATAATGTTTTTTGCTTTTATGTCTACTTGCTTAGCTGTTTCTTATTCAATCATTGCCAAATATCCAGACCTTTTCTGAATGTCGTTAATTCAAAATTTGATAGAAAAAAATCAAAATTTGATCTGCAAATTTGGTATAAAGACTGTATACCATATTACATACATCTAGCCCAAAGCGTTTTTTGAGTTACATTTGTCACAGACAGACTTGTGACCATTTTCCAAAAACATGTTCTAAAATGTGCAGATTCGTGAAAACCTAGTTCGAATTTTTCAACAATATCTATACTTTCTCCATCATACGTATACGAGAAAATAAAAAAAGTAATACGAAAAATAAGAAAAAGAATCCCTATTGAGCTGTTAAAATAAAAATACTTATTAGAACAATCTTCTTCTTTTGAAGTAATAAAAGCAGCTTTGCTTAGACATCAAAATTACATTTAAGAAATTTATGACATCCTTCTAAATCGCAGTAAAAACATATTTTAATTTAAACAACTTTATTTACGCAACGTGTGTGTGTGGCCACCACTTAATTTCCCAGATGATAACAAAACATCTGATACAGTAAAGAAATAAGATAAAATTTAATAACTCTTCAAAAACGCTGAAATTTTTAAAAAAATTAAAAACCTTACGTCTGGGTAAACAGACCCTTGAGAAACACCGCGTGCAGCGGTGCTCGTGATATTAAATAACACCTTCATTCATACGATATAAATATTTCTCTGCATCACATCAATGGGAATCTTAGCGGAAAACCTCGAGTGCGACAACGAGCGCGTTTATTCATTGAAAAAAAAAAAAAATACATCGTTCTGCATGGCTGAGCGAACAGAAATGATTACTCAAGAGTTGGCGTAATGACAAGCAGACAGCGGAAGTCATTAAAAAATTACGTTGAATGGTTTCGCGCGGTCAGCTCTCGTGCCGATGCAGTTAAAACGCTTGTCGCCCGGTCGCACTTCCTCTCGGCTCAGCCGGCAAATGCATTTGAACTTGAAATACGTTCAGCGGAATAAACATCTGCGAAATATGCAGAGTTTTTCAAATAAGCCTAAAAAATATTCAGAATGAGTACAAATGATGTGCCTGATTTAAAAAAAATCATATTTTCAAAATTACTACCCATATTACAATAACAGATGCATAAATTTGAAGAGAAATATATCAATTTTTTTTCAGTTACAGATGTAAGATGCGTGACTTTCTTGTTACAAAGTATACGTTCAATGTGTAATCCAATTCGTTCCCAAACATTTTGCAGCCTTTTGTTTTGTCTATTGCCTTCGACATGATCCCACAAAAAGTGATTATTGAGACAAGACATTGTTTGTGTGCCACCAACGTCGAAAACACTGCCAGAACTTGAAAGGGCGCATTTCCACGGAATTCAGAACTATTGATAGAGTGATATTACAAAATGTTTGGAACGAACTGAATTATAGATATGACGTATATCGTGTAAGAGGAGAGTCTCGCAGAAAACATTAGTAACTAAAAAAATCCATAACTTTAAATTCACGTATCACTTATCGTAATATGGGTAGTAATTTTGAATTTTTTTCTTTTAATCGGGTTTATTATTTGTACTCACCCTGTATAATTAACCATCAAGAGTGGTCTGTCATAATTTTTTTTGCATACACTCTAATAAAAGTATTATCCTAAGAAAAACCTTTAAGAGTTTTGGCGTGTAATAGTTAAGAAATATTAACCTTTGGCGTGAATTCAGTATTTTTACTAAATCATGCAAGTTTTGGCGAGTTTTTTGGTGATTAATTCCTGGCATACGGTTAGCAGAATCCATTTTTGTGTTTTAGACAAGTTTTTCACAATTGATAAAAATAAAAATTTAACCCAAAACCACACTTGTATTCACAAAAATATATATCAAATTTGATGTATTTAATTCATAGTTTTTTTTAGCTTTGCCAGCGTTTGAAAGTACAGAGCGATAGATGTTGAACCACTTTGTATGATTTCGTTCAAAACGTGATAGATGTCTAGAATACAATACAATATATAAATGTTAAATCCCTCTACCAAATTTTATCCATCTAGCTCTTTTCGTTTTTTTATAGTTAAGTTAGCTCATACTCGAACAGCCAAACGGACAGACCTCCTCCGAATAGAGTTTGTTTAAAATTTAATAGAAATCTATAAATTTGACGCAGATTTATACCAAATTTCATCCGTCTAACTCAAAACGGTTTTGAATTATTTTTGTCACAGATCAATAGATATTTTCCAAAAATATAATTTCTGAACTCAGAGATTTTTAAAACATATAGATTCGTCAAACTCTTTACGTTTCAACGATTAGAATACTTTCTATATACTTCCGATACGAAAAAGTAAAAAAAAAGCACGCTAAATTGTCTGACTCAATCGAATTAGAGTGAACTAAAGACAATAAAGCGATTGAATTCATGCTCTATAGTATCTAATATTTGAATCATTAATGGTAAATGTAATAATTTTTAAGAGAAAAAAAATTAAGAGGCGGTTTATATAAGTATCTTAGGTGTTTTTTACATTATTATACAGTTTGAAATACAGTAAATGTTTCAAAAGGAATGCATCACTAATTAGGAAATAAAACAGATTTTCAGGTACAAGGATGAACAGTTTTCTTATCTGTAACAGAATCAATTTATGTACCGTCATTATCACATGATAAATGCGCTCTCAGGGCCCACACATTTGTGCACCTGTTTGGCAAGCAATATTACTCATTCATTGCATTTTTTTATTGCATATATGCTCTCTAGTTAGTTACGCATGATTTAACCGAAATGTGAAACGAGAAAATGTGAAAACGAGATATCTCGTGTCTCGAAAACAGCATGAAAACGAAATACCTCGTGTCTCGAACACAGCATTAAGCCTGCTAGAAACGAAAATGCTCGTGACCCGTACGCAATGAGTCAACAAAGTATATATCAAGAAAGATTTAATAACAAGTTATCTTAAATTTTAATGTAATATTACATCCTTCATTTCACTCCTCCCCCCCTCCACGTGAAATGTGCAATAGATTCTTAAAAGTAAAATAGAAAGAAAAAAAATGGATGCACTTCGCATAGAAATCGATCGTAAACGTAAATTGATTCCCTTACAGCAAACCGCAATTAAATCTTAATTACAAGATACTGAAAAATAAGTGAAAACATGTAATCAACATTAAAAAAAAGTTTAGCATTTTCGAAGACTTTTCGGGAAAAAAAATTAGTTTTACTATAGAAGAAACCATCGATTTAATTAATACGAAAATATAGTAGCAAGCAAAAATCTAATGAGAAAAATCTTATCGTAATTGGAAATTAAAAAGGCAAAAATAATATATAGAAAAAGCAGAACGATCTTTCCAATAATGAGAACACATTTCATACAAAATTAAATAACTTGTATACAAACAATATCTTTGCATTGTATGTATACATATATACATACATACAAAATTTATGCATTTTACAAATAAAATTTTACGCAAAATATTATATATTATACAAAATAAACTGACAATTTGTACAATCAACAATCCGAATTTCATGACTTAAAAGAGCTTTCTTTAAATAGACAGTTAAAATAAACATTCCTTAATGAAAAAATGAAGTATATGAATAAAAAATACAAATAAAAAAATCGAACACTTAAATTTCTCGATATACAACAGAAATTTATTTCCTTGAGAATTAATACTATTGCTTATCATAAATAAATCTAATAACATTTAAAGTAATATACTACCTAATAAAACAATTAAATTCTGAATCCAACAAATAAAATTATAGTTGAAACTTTAATATTTCTCAAATATTTTCTATTCTTTTAAGCATTCTTCTTATATTATGTTAATCCTCTTGCCTTATTTCTACATAATGTAATATTAAAAAAAACCAGAAGAAAAATAAACAGCGAACAAGTTTTGAAAAATTAAAGATTACTAGCACACTAGCTAAACAAAAAAATAAAGATTATTTAAATGATTTTTTTTAAAATTTTTACGAATGAATTAAAAAAAAAAGATATTTTTTAATAAAAAAGGAATTTTTAATGTCATTATTATACCACCCATTTTAAATTCCATTGTTAGTCAACAAATTTTCAGATATAAAGTAAAGGTTATTTGAAGGAAAATGACAGTTAATTTCATTCACTTAAGGACACTGCTTTCAAAGATTTCATATTAACTTTAATGTTGTAAAAGGAAACAGGAAAAGGTAACAGCAAATTCGTCGTAAATTAAAGAAATGTGTCTTTCAATCTTATCATTAAAAACGAAGAAAAAGAAACATATTTCCTTGTTACTCTTAACAATAAGTTCCCTCGTTCGATTTTTTTTATCAATGAAATTGGAAAATTTCCTGTAACATTGAAAATAATAAAAAATAAAAACTCTTTTGTGCTTAAGGTTCAATTACTATATTGAAAGATTACTCTATTTCTTATTTAATATAAAGAAACATTTATTTTCAGTACATGATTATTAAATATAAATATATTGCAAAAAATAATAACTTTGAATAATTTTCAGTGCATTTTTTTTGTGTATTTTTTAACAATCCAAATAAGAAATTAATAAAAGTTTCAGTTTTCTTTTTAATATAAATAATAGTGAAAAAATAGGACCATTTAAAAAATTTTACATCTGAGAATTAAAATATTTTATCAATGATATAAAAAAATAAAAAGGATTTTTCATAAGAAATTTGAAAGAAAAAAAAAAGAATTTTGAAATGGAAGCAATTATATTTTTAATAAAAGAAAATTACTTGATTAAGTTTCGAAAATATTAAAAAAAATTTGCCACAGAGAAAAAGTGAGTAAAAACCAAAAACTCTAGTACAGCATGAAGGGAGTGAAAAATCAATTACAATATTTTATTTTTATAAATATAAAACTAGTGAAATTAAATAAAATAATGCAAAATCTAAGCAAATATTTGGGAGAAAAAAGCGATCAAAATTATTTCAAACGTGCTTTTCGATTTTTTTTGGCGAATAGCACCATAGTAATTTTATTTACAGAAAAATATTAGAATAATTTCAACGAGAAAAAAAGACAAAATATCCAAATGTAAATGTAAAAAAATCAGATATAAATGCAAAAAACAACAACAACAATAATAATAATAATTAATGCAAAATATAACCAAACATTTCGTGGGTAAGCAAAAAAGTTATTTTCCCAAGTGTTTTTTGATTTCCTTTTTAGAAAATAACGCAACAGTATTTTTATTTACAGAAAAAAAAATATTAGAAGAATTTTAACGAAAAAAAAAATGAAAAATATCCCGAGGATAATGCAAAAAAAAAAAATCAATTAAATACAAAATATCCAGACGCAAAAACAAAAATCAAAATTAACTTAAATAATGTAAAATAAAAGCAAATGTTTGGGGGGGGAGTGAACGATTGAAAATTATTTCAAACTTGTTTTTGATTTCCTCTTTGGACAATATTTATAAACAATATTTATTTACCAAAACATTCACCATACACTCTCTCCACAATATTTATTTACATAAAAATATTTTAAAAATTTAGCGGATAAAAATGCAAAATATCCAATAAACTTCCATTTATATTAATATACTTTTCCAACCAAAATTAAATAATAAAATCTATATAATTCAAAATTACATGAAAATGAAAATAACACTAAACATAGAAACAGAACCACTGACCAGTTCCTAAAAAACATGATTCTTATTTGGAGACGGTAGAAAATAGACGAAACATTTCACCGATAAAGATTTATGTTTGTGTGTGGGAATGTTAAAAGAGATTCAACCAACCGACTTTAATTTTCACCGAGCCCATTTCATTTCCGCGGGTGGCAGCATCAAGGGACACCGTTACTCCATTTTCTTAAAGAAAAGAAGATAACATAAACAAGAACCAAAAAAGCATCCTTCAGTATCTGGCCCACGTGCGTAAAATTTCGGGATGCTAACCAATGAGATCTCTTCATCCCGATCCATGAGATGCTCCAGAAGAATGCGCAACAGCAGCAAATTGTAGAAGAGGAATCTTCTGGCCAGGACACACCCACACGAACATCGATATCGGTCAGAAACCAGAATTAAGTCAAAGAAGAGTTTTAGTTAAAGAACGAAGAATCTCAGAAATAAGAAAGGTAGCACATTTATTTTGTTGCAGTAATCTGCCTTTTCAAAAGAATTTTACAAAACGGAAATTTTTTATAGTAATTGAGAAATTTCTTTGTGATATTTTAAAAACGATATTACTAACAATGTATGAAACGCTCGACATTCTAAGCCGCATTATAGAATGCCGAATGTTTTAGCCAAATATGAGATTTAAGAATCACATATATTTTCTCTGGGAATTGCATATGACCCCTAGACAACATTCTATAGATTTTTTATTGAATACTGTTTAAGTACGATAAAAAATAAACCAAGATAATGTTTTATATACACGATTAATTAGCTCAGAAGAAAAAAAAGCATAAAATACCATTTTCATCATTTTTATTAGAATGGCCAAGTGAAGAATGAATATTTTTCGCAGTCGTGATTCATGCTTGAGATTCTGACTTCTATTTCAAAAGATGCTTTACTCCTTAGTTATCTCTGAATAAAATTTTCTCTTAATTAAGAGAAAAGAATATCTATTATGATTGTTGTTGTTGTTTCTAATGGCACTTGCCTATGGACAAGCTCGCTGCTGGACCCAGCAGCAGATTTAAGCCGAGTGAAGCGTCTCTTGTTTCAAGTAGCGCCAACTAGGGCCAAGAGTACGACTTTTGCTACACACTCATCACATTCGCTTGCACAACCCCTTTTTACAGGGGGGCACATTCACACATCTCACAGATAGCACACAGAATAACAACCATGCCCGAACCAGGACTCGAACCCGGGACCTCCTGAACACGAGGCAGACGCGCTACCTCTGTGCCAGCAAGCCGGCATCTATTATGATGGTATGTATGAATCATAAGTGATTCCAACTGTGAATAAAGAATTAAAACAAGAAGATATAAACTAAGCACAGGTGTGTTCTATTGAAATTCTATACTGAATCACATCATCGAATTTTATACTGACCACTTCTGATGTCACCCGAATATAGGTGATATGACAGTCAAAGTGTTAAATGTGTACAACAGGTGGCAAAAACTGAAATCTCTTTAGAACACCTTCCCTCATCGTTTTAATTTAAACCACCATCAAATATAACTCGTCCATGTTTTTTTTTAAAAAAACACACACTCTTTTTCTTGCGTCGGAGGTAGATTACATACTTTGAAGGTTTAATATTTAGCATTCTATAAAATCTCTAGGAAATGTGAACAATATTTTATCGCTTCATGCATTGACGGCCAATTTTTTTCTATTCTATAATATGCGGGCTTTCAATCACCGATGGTAACAATGATAAAACGAGAAGACCTGCTCTCCTCTGAAGTTTCTCACCTATTTACACAGTGAAGTATGTTTTGCGTTTAGTTTCGTAAGAAAGAAAAAAAAGCTAATATGAATTTTGAACTTTCTACTGAATCTGTAGGAATATTGATAACAAATATAAAATTTTAGGGTAAGGACTATACATTAAATTTCAGTTTATCTTGCTTGTTGTATTTTTGAACTATCTTGCTTTTAAGCACGTGAAGAGACAAGCAGAGGCAGCGCTCTCTTAGATGGGTTTAAACCAAAATTGGGCACATATTTTTAAAAATCAACGTAGAGTAATATCATGTATTAAATTTTTTAATTTAGTTTTGTTAATTTTGAGATTTGTCACATTTGTACACTACTGATAATCTAAACTTTCGTGGATACTACTTCCATTTTGATACACATATGAAATATCTGAAAAAAAAACAAGTAAATTAAAAAATTAAGTAAATTCCTATTTAGATCAAAAATGAATTTTTTTATCTTTGTTACCTTTTATTAAATAGTTACAAATAATAAAAGTATGTATGTACCTATGACAGGTTAGGTAGGAGAAGTGACCTACCAAAAAAGAGTTTGAGGAGAGAAATCGGAGTTGAGCCTAAAGCTTCAAATTTCTTCAATTTTATTTTTTGAGGGAATTTCTTCCTTCTAACCACTGAGCCACAACTGATAACTCATCCTCGAAAATCATTTAGATAAAATGTATACTTCAGTAAAAATGTATCAAAAAATTATTGATTTTCGCAAAAAGTGAGCTCGTATTCTTCATCTTCACTTAAAAAATACTAAAACCCTTGCATTTTTTTACCAATTGAGCTACTGCTTGTTGATTTTAATTTTCGTTATATACTGCTAAAACTCTATATAACGTATTAAAAATTAATTACATTTATTTAATAAATCAATATTTGAGAAAACTGTATTAACAAGAAGTGTCGTCCACTACAAGTTTAAAAAATGTATTTGAACTTGAGTGAAATAATAAAAAATATTTAATTCATTTTATATAAAAAGTTTTTATAAATATTTCTTCCTCAAAATAACCAAAAATATTACTTCAAGGAAATTTACGAATAATTTAATTGTTTTTAACCGAATGCAAAAATGGGACAAGGACTTTGAAATAATCCAAAATCAGCAGAAACATGAAATTTTATTTTTATCCTTTCCCCATGAAAATATAAGTTAAAATTCAAATAAAATAGTGTTATATGTTGTTCATTAAAGTGAATGTTTTAAAAGTCGAAATTAAAAAAGCACATCTTAACTGCTTTCCTCAAAATGATATTGTTGCTAGATTTAAGCATCTTTGAAACGTCCCAGGTGTCTTGATTTTTGAAGATAAATAGAATAATAAACATTTCAATTAAACATTAAAAGAAAATAAGCTATGCATTTTATATTTCAAGGTTTTTTAGATAAAAGTCAATTTTAATTTCGAAAAATATAAAATTCTTACGGAAATTAAGTAAGTGCGGAGAAGAATTTATAAAAAATTAGCATTTAATTGGAATTACAATTCATACACAGCTTTATTCCAAATGAATTTATGGTGTTTAGTATAAAAAATAATTAAAAATTAAATCGCTTAAAAATAAAAATATATTTACAATTTTTTAAATTTAAACAATTATACAATTTTAAAATTTTAAAAATTATTTCTTAAAATTATTTTTCAACAGAATTTAATTTATTTATACTTTAATATATACACCTACAAAACTTACTAAATCTAAGTAAAACTTACTTCAAGTGAATAACTCGCAAAAATGTCTAATAGAGTTCACTGTTACCTTAACAGAATTTGTAAAGAAATCTGCTTTTAATAAAATGAACAATATTTTTATCATGTCAGAACATGATGTTGTTTTGGAATGAATTCTGGTTTTATTATCTGCACGAGCATCTCAAATAATCAGCTTTTAATAACGCGTTGCCTTCACATTTACGAAGACTCTGATTTTTTTAAGTTAATCACTACAACAAATAAAACCTAGAAAAATGTCATTTTGTGCTCGTGATTATATGAAATAAAATTAATAGGAAATGTGATATTTATTAAACAAGAAATGCGAGACAAAGTTTTTTTTTATCGTTTGCAGTACGAAAGTTATTAATTCAATGAAGCATATTTCTCAACTTGCACGAGCACGTGGTGCTTCAATGAGGGTTCAATGGGATGAGGGTTTTGGCGTCAACAAAAGTGTGCGGACAAGGAGTTGATATTTCAAATTTCCACTTTCTCAAAAACAGGCCTTAGAAGATTGGAAAATATTGGTGAATGGCGGCAATTTCGAAAAAATCTACAATTTGCCACTTTTTGTTGAGATGAGTTTTTCAGTTTTTTTAACTTTATGAAAGCTTTCTTCAAACTTGAATAAAAATCTTTTTAAAAAATAGTTTAAAATGTTTAATTAATCCATACGGTTATAAAATCTGCCCCTTTTTGTTGAGATGTTTTCTTCAAACATCAATAAAAATCTTTTTTAAAAGTAGATTAGATTGTTCGATTAAGTAAAACGTTTTCAATGCTTGGCCGTTCAACAAATTTTGTTCTGACATGATACATTGAAATACGAATAGCAGATTTCAATTTTTTTATATTGATTATTGAGCACCAATAATAAAAATATTCAACCTGTTAGCTACACCATTAGGAAACCGACATGAAGACAATTCAATTCCAGCATACTATTTAAAATAAAAGACTAAATTTACGCAAAACACGTCACATTATCAAGTAATCAAGCCTTTAATAAAAGCAAACAGCAACACGAGCGCTTCTAATGAAATTTTTTAAAAAAAGAAACAAAAACAAAAAACCAAAAGAAACAACGACCACATAAATTCATTTCCCGGCTAAGTTGAGAGAAGCCTTATTAAAACAGTGTATGTTCTCGGGGAGGAACACGATAAAACAATCAAAAAGTGCTTAGTCCCGTTTCTAAAATGAATTATTTTGGGCCAGCTGTCGCGAGGGAACTGTTTAACCAGAAGCAGTCACCGAGGAACGAGGAAAAGAGAAGGTCCGAAAAGGAGGAGGGGGGTGACAAAAATAAGCGGAAAATATACAAAAAATCTTTTTTTATTGAAATAATTCGAAAAGCACACAGCAGGAATCTTAGAACAAGTTTACAAGGCAACAGATGGCTTTTTTTTTCTTTCACTTCGCAATCAATTGTTTATGAATTAAGCATATTTCAGTGACTGGAAAAATTGAATAGTCATAATTAATTTTCAAAAATGTAAAAAAAAGAGAAAAATTGGAATTTTTTAAGTTCTTATTTTACGGAAAATCAAGAAAGGAAAACTTATGCACAAAATAAAAAATTCGACCAGCCGATTTTGAAAACTTTTTAAGATCTTTTATATCGAAAAAAGGAGGAGGGGGAGGGGGTATGTTTGTGCATCCAATTCGAAAAGATAGAAAAAATTGCCGTCGAATGGCCTAAATTTGTTTAATTAGATTGCAATTACATCCCACAAATATAACAATTTTATATTAATGGGTATTACAGGATACCCATCATACTTTAACCCAAAATTGAGTTTTTTTTAATATTAACCTAAAACCCTTTGTTTTGTTTTTTAAGCTTATGTTTTATAACATTTTATAACATTAGATATTTTTCATAGTTCAATGGAGAATTGATAACTAATATTATATAATCTTTTTTATATCAATCAAAAATCTTTTGTATTCATTTTCCTTTTAAGATGTATATTTCATAACATAGCATTTCTCTTTATAAGCTTTAATCTGTTCTGGAATTCAAGGTTCTTAATCTCCAAGTATAACAGCTGAATAGAGTAATACCATGACAATGACATTACTTAGTAAGTAGTTGTGCATAGATAATAAAAGTTATTACTTAGGAGATTAACGTATAACTAATAAATCGGGGGGGGGGAATGAAGAAAAAAGTAGATGGATTTTAGATAAACATTTTTCAACAAGTTCGATCCAGAAAGCATGTGAGATCTCTTAGAGTTTTTTAACAGTGAAGGGTCGGAATTTTTCTTTCTTTAGTTCAGATGATATCACTTTTTTCAAATTTTTCAAAAAAATACTGTGGATAGTTTCTACTGAAAATCCAGCAAGACCGTGAGATTAAGATCTCTTCAGATGCCTTTATTCTTAACAAAACACGACATGTTACTGATTTGACAAACCGTTACATTTTATGTGGTAATATGAGTCTTGGTGGTTAGCATTAATATTTAAATATGTACTTGCATGTTTGATCTCAAAGATTTATAATACCACTGTGATTGATATTGTTCATTATAAGACTAGAAAACCCTCAGGGCTTTTGTAAATGTACCGTAGGCCGTTTATTTCGTTATAATAAGAGGGGGAGATGAAAGAAGCAGATGTTTTTATTTAATAATCGATGAACAAATTATTCGCTAAATTAAAAAGCGTTATAACCACTCAACTTTCAGCATGCTGCCCCTTATTAAAGTACAATAGCCGAGAAGATCTAGTCTGAGAATTCTGAAACGAAACAGTTGTTAAATTTACCGAAACAAATTCAAACAAATCGGCTGTCTCTGTTAGCAGTAACTTTATATGCCACCTTTATGTAAAAGTTTCCATTTCTTGCTTTATAAAAATGGATAAAAGGGTGCAGATTTCATACAGAATATGACACATCTTCTGTGTCTGATGTCATAACATCGGAACAGCTGTGTTTTTAGTTCGAATCCAGAAAGAAGTAGACCAGCTATATCTTAAATCAGTGGGGGATTGCAAGCCTTCCTAGATCGAACACTTCCTTTGATCGTAAATTTGTCTAAATCGTAATTGTAAATTTGTCTAAAAATAAAGTATCTTCTTGACAGGATATTAAAGCAATACAAATTTTCTATGTGCTTGTTGACATTTTTCTTTATCAGAATATCTATATTAGTTTAAAATCGTTTTCTTCGCACTTTCTTTTCTTTTCATTTTGTACCTTCTTTCCCCACCCTTTCTTTACTGATGTTCTAGTTTTCAGTTCTTCTCTTCTGCCTTAATATATGAATTTATTTAACTTTCTAATTAGATGACGCATCCTATTTTGGTCATTTATTGTTAATTTGATTTTTTAAAAAAATATGAGGAGCATTTGGGATATTAAAGCGTTTCGAATTGATTTTTGCGTTTTTAAATACTTAATTCTGTGGCTTAGTTCCAGGTTTGAAGCTTAAAATTATAATTCGATGCACGTTTCAGACACGTCCATGTATGCGAAGGGGTTAATAATGTTATATATTTTTTTATTTCGATGTCTCTTTCCCAGGGAAGTAAAATAGCTTTCAAATTTAACTACGCGAGTTTTTATTTAACTGATCTAAAAATTAATCCTTAAGGAATTATCTGATCTTTGAAGATGCATATAAAAGTTTAAAGCAGATATTAGAATGACGTGCATCAAACACATATCACGATAAATCTCGCAAGCTGTAATATGTTACAGCTTACTCCACCGCGTAGTCTAAGACATTTGTTGATATACAAATTTTAAATATTTATGCGAATCGTAAAATAATTACATAAACAAATTATGTAAGTAAAAATATTTTTCTAACTAAATAATTTATACTAAATCAAAATTTACTTAATTTATTTTCTATTTATTTGCAAAAATAAACCTCATGTTCACAACTTCTCACTATCCATTCAGTTACACATAACTGAACGGACATAAAATCGCCCATTGTGAAAAATTTTGATTCTAAGTTTTTTAAATCACAGATTAATGTATGTGCTACAACATACCCTTTTAAAAAGCATTTAAAAATATACCTCTTAAGCATATGCAAAGTATAATAAATTGCTATTCCAAAAGAGCAAATCGAAAATAATATTTTGTATTACCAATCTCACAGTCTAGTCGAAAATAATTCATAATTGATTCACGTCTTAAATGTTTCATGAATAGATTTCCATTGCGAAATATTTGCTGAACCAGAACAGTATCCATCCGATAGCGAAAAGTGACGAAATCAAGTTTGTACAGCTATTTTTCCGCTACCAATTCTCAAAGTATTTCACAAGCAGAGAAAGATTGATCAACTGGCGATAAAATAAAGATTTTTAATCAAGGCACATCGCACGTTTCAATTTAATAACGACGTTTTGTCAAATATTGAAGTTTGCGCAGCTGTCTTTTCATGGTTGCTTCGACGCGTTTCGAGACGCAGACGACGGATTTAGAATTGGCGTTTATTTGCATTTTTAAGTAATGGCATTTGACTTCGCTATTATTGAGTTCGCAGTTTTGGCACTTAAAAGCCATCTATATTTTTAGCTAAACGTTTCGAATTCATTGATGGTTTAATGAATCTTAAAACTATTAATACTTTAGAACACTGAATAATTTAAACGATAGAACAAGAGAGGAAAAATATGAAAATCCAATTGACTTCCTTCCGGACCATAGACTTCCTCACAACGCATTTTGTTCAATATTTGTTAGAAATCTACAAATTTCCTGTAAAAACCGTATATCAAATTTCAACCTCCACTCAACTGTTTTTGAGTTATCTTTGTCTTTGACAATCAAAAAGACAGACAGACGTAATTCCAACAATGAATTTTTCGAACTCAAAGAGGCTCTAAAACATGGAGAATAGTCAAAATCTTGAATTCGAATATTTTGATGGTTACAATACCTTCTTTATACTTCATATAAGGGAAAGTAAAAAAACCAGTATAAATGGAAAAATACACAAAAGATTAATAATAAAAAATATTAAAAATAATAAATTATTACGTATCAAAATTATACATATTTCTGATGACATAGAATTCTAGTGCGAAAGATGCCACGTTTTAGACATAAATGTCAGGTGCATACAAAAATGTCATGGATGTCAACTTGTTCAAGACAATGAAGTGGAATACTTGGAAAGCGATGCGCCCTCTCTGACACATCTCCTGTAAGCTGACTACTATTCGAAATTATTATCCCACAACAGCCCTAACGAAACTTATGGATCGAAACTGTAGAGGAATGACAAATTTTGCAACTAATATGTCTAATATGAATATTATAATCAGAAATTCCTTCACGTTTTCATAAAAAAACCATTCAATTTTTTCGAAATTTGAAAAATGATAATATAGCCTTTTTTTCGATTTTTAAATTATCTAAAGTAAGAAAATAAAATAATAAAAAATTAAAAAATTATCTATCCATCGTGACATATTTCCAATAATTAGAACCCTTTGATCTCCATCCAACTTGGCAAGGAACCCAAACGAGTCACGAATATGGTCTACTTAAGTCTTATGATCGCAAACAACCCTTACATGACGTAATTAGTCCTTAAACTAATGGGAAGAAAAAGCCTTTTGTAAAAAAGGTTAAACAGAAATTTTAATTAATAGGTTAAAAACACGTTGAAAATTTGATTGCTGTATAAAAGAAAGAAGGTATACTAAAAGTAAATCATCAGAAAATGTAGATTTAAATATATATATAGATACTTATAATCAGAAAATTATGTATATACATGCATACAAAAATAATTCATAAATGAAAAAGAAAGCGACAAAATATAAAGTTATATAGAATTAAAGGTTCGGCAGCTCCATCTACAATATTAAAAATAGAAATATTTTGCTTAAAAGGAGGGAATTTGGTATTTATTACATTACATAAAATAAAGAAAATCACTTCTAAAAAACAGAGCTTTGCATCCCTCTGTGGTTTCTAATGACGGTCATCGTGGCCTGGTGGTAAGGTTTCGGCATGTAAGCCATAAATTTTCCAAGTTCTAGACCTGATTCCGCCTAAGAACCGTCGTGTAAGGGGGTCTGTTGCACGTTAAATCGGTCAGAGCCAAACATCCACCCACTTGTGTGGTGAGCAGAGGTGGGTCCCAGTTCAGGTATCATCCTCGTCATCTGACCACGGTTTAAAATTATGAGGTTCGTCCCAAAATAGCCCTAGTGTTGCATTACAAGGGGCAGTAATATAACTAAGCCAAACAAAATTCTAGGATACTAAATATACATGAAACTTCCCGTTTTAAACCTCCTAGAGTTCGAGAAACTCATTATTCGAGTTATGTCTCTTACTTTTCTTCAGCGGGAACTCAAAAATGTTTTGAGCTAGAAAAATGATATTACGTATACAGTATTTCTCCCCAAATTTGAACATTTGTTGTATTTGTATTATATTTTTCTTTCGAACTTTGAGCAAAATTTGTTAGGAAGTGTGCCTGTTCGGCTGGTCGAATATACAAATTAAAAGATCAATAAAATTAGATTCACAAATTTAACATCTTTAATTTTATCAAATTTCAAATCCAACAAAAAAGTTGAAAAGTGACAAAAAAGCTATCAAATTTCGAGGCAAGCTAATAAAGGTTTGCCTGTCTATTGCTCAGTGCTTTTAAGAACATGTAAACGTGGTAATTTAAAAACATAAGGATTTAAATACATCAGATTTGGTACGTGCTTTTGTAATTGCAAGTGTAATTTTGTGTCAGATATCTAATTAAGTTAGTTAGGAAAACCTAGTAACAATCAAAAAAGAAAAGATGTAATTATTACTGCCAAATTAATCACCAAAAAATCTGCCAAGAATCATCAATTAGTAAAAATGCCAAATTTTCGCCAAAGGTTAATATTTCGTAACTGTTGTACAAGTCAATGCCATCCATGCAAGTCATTCCCTGTCTTACTCCAGGTCTATAATTTCTTCCGGGTAGAGAGGCATAACCTTTTAATTAGAGAGTACATGAGAGAGAGAGAGGGGTGAAATTGCTCCCGTAAGTTCATACAATGTGTCATATAAGTAATTTATTTTATGAAAGTTTATAAAAAATTTTACATTGCTCCCGTAAGTTCATATAATGTATCATATAAGTAATTTATTTTATGAAAATTTATAAAAAATTTTACATTATAAAAATCGTTTTGAGAAGAGAAATGGCGGCGGTGTGGGGGGATATTAATAGAACATAGAAGCATTAGTAAATCTGGATTACCCACGGAATTACTTGTCAGGGCAAACGCGAATAATCCGCAAAACTATTGAAAAAATATAGAAACTGCCATGAAAATATTTTTGGCCAGTGCTTTTAAACATATTTTTTTAAGCAGTAGAAGACACTTTTGATTTTTTTAAACTTCGATTTATTTCATAATGGGAGTCATAATTTGTGTGCAAGAAGATTTAAGGAAACTGACGTCCGTTCACATCTCGATACAAGCGCAAAAGAGATTGAAATTTTCCCTCCAGTATTTTTTACAATGAGATTTCGATAGGGATTTCTTTGACTTGTGTAGATTTAGAATAGGGAATTTAGATATCTTTAAAAAAACGTTAGGAACATTAAAGTCTTTTATCCCTATACTCGGAGAGTTAGAATTTGTAAAAGTAAGCATATTTATAGAGCGCCTGAAAGATTAATTGAAAATAAAAGATAGGAATTGAATCAGAAAATAAAAGAACATTTAAGAACGAAGTTAATGTGGGCTAAATAAAGTTAAAATTAGGAAATTATTTCCTAATAACTTTATTTAGCCCACATTAACTTCGTTCTAAAATGTTCTTTTATTTTCTGATTCAATTCCTATTTTTTAAAAACTATATTAAGAAATATTACTATATATATATCAAAGTGAATAATCTCAATTATCATAATCGTCTATTACTGACACGTACAATCTTTATCTTAAGAGCTTCACGAAACTTAAAAATGGATATTTGAATCAGGTGAGATGATACAACTTTATTTCAACCAGATGCAGAAGATATTTATAAAAAAAACCCCTGGTATTTTGATTCTAATTTTTAAGTAGTCGGAGTAATAAAATGCCAGAATAATCATGAGTCAGACGAAGTGACATGACTAAGAGGGAAAACATGAATACGAAGCAACTATTGATCTTCCAGGACATTTGTATACTAGAATTATATTTTAGCTAAATTTACAATAAATACTTTACAAAAAAGATTTGTGTGTGTGTGTGTGTGTGTGTCATCTAGTTTTAAATGCTCTACTAGTACAGCATGTAAATAAAAAAAGACAGTCTTGTCTTTTTGGAATAATCGTTGCCATATCAATATCAGCTACCAGTGTAAATAAAAATAATATATCATAATTTAACCTACATTGTACCTCCTCCCACCGAGTACAATCCAAAGGAATAAATTCAATTATCTACTGTACCAGATGTAGAAGAATCGGTTAAAAGTATCAGGTATAGTTATCAATCTGTGTCGCATACAACAAAAAATCGGGTAAAAGTATGAGCTATAACTGAATATCAACCAGTGCTCTATGTCGCATACAGCAAAAACAGTTATCAACCCGGCCCTAAAAGAAGGTACGGAAATCATTAATTAGAAAGAAATAGTCAAAAGTATATTTATAATAGGATTGCAGATTTGAGCGGCGGTTAACGGAGTGCATGAACTCAAAGGTTCTTCATCTCGGCGTTTAATAACCGCAGTTACATCGTTGAATAAAATTTACAAAGTATATGACAAAAGAATTTTTAAAATCGGTGCTGAATTGAATGGTTAACAAAAAGAAGTGTTGTGATCTCACAAGTAATTCAATTTCAGAAATGGGATGTCATGAAATGGCTCAAATCTCGAGGAAACAGGTCTCTGATTCATTAAATATATATATTAGCGACACCCAATTAAAGCTGTGACTCAGCAAAATTTCTTTGTTGTGAATAAGCAAATTTGCTTGAATGGATTTTCTTTGAAGAACAGATCCGAATCGTTACTCTAATGTAAATCAGATATTTAATCTAACGTGCATTATATAATTTCTCTAAAATCTAATCCGAAACGATGCGAATAAGCTGGATTAAAAACCGTCTTTTGTAATACGACAAATCCATAACCATGTTCCACGTACAACTAGTTTCTTAGCATGCTTAAGAGCTCCGCAGAGGAAACAACCCGGAGATGAGATTATAAAAACTAGATTTTATATCTTCTTTAGTTTAAATGTCAGACTTAAACTTCCACCGCTGAAATTCTTCTTATATTATTTGAATTCATTCTATTTTCCACATTCTATTTCAATAATCTGGGCAGTATGTTCTTTCCTGAGGAATATAATTTCTGCAGTGATTAAAAATAAGCTTTGGTATATTTTAAAGCCTAACTGGATCGTTTAAAAAAATTATATATAT
>JAOUZG010013253.1:77300-91584 GCA_026289955.1 Argiope argentata
TAAAAAGAAATAGTAACTGCAGCAATATTAGGATGTTAGAAATATGAGTATAAACTAAGATGAATAAGTGAGTTAATCGTTGCGTGTGCCTAAGTAAAGATAATTTCTAATCACTTTAATTTATAATTATTTAATTCATGTTTATAGAAACCATTTGTTTTCATTTTTTAAATTCATATTATGTTTTTGATTTGGATACGTTATTATTATTTTTATTTAATAAGGTATTTCATAAGGTAAGGTATTGAATATTTCATATTCATATTTCATTATTTTTATTTCATTAAAAGAAAAGATAATTAAATTTACTCTCAGTACAAAAATTGCTTTTCTCAAAGAAAATCTATGAATGGAATAATTCGAAAAATAATAAGAGATAAATCAATTAAAACAATTTCATATTTATTTCCTTTTTCATCTTCCTTTTGAATGAACATTATCCAAAGTGCATATTTTTGTATTCGTTATATTTTAACAGTATTCTAGCAAATTATACGTTACTCGTATAGCAAATACATGTTGATTGAATTCCAAACATTTTTGTAAAGTGCATTTAAATATTATTTAAATTATTAATTTTACTCCGACTCTTCAAATAATATATTTTAAAAGGTGCTATTAGAAATGTATTACGAAAAAAAATATTTTTAATGCATTCTCATTTATCGAAGTTTGGGAACTTTTGTACAATAACTGCTTGAGTTACATATCATGAGTTTTATTAAATAAAAAAGTTTCAATTCCTTTTTAAAATCTACAAAGGCGTCACAATAAAGGACAATTTTTGGAATTATAAGTATTATTGTAATAATTTTAATTGTTATATTATTGTAATTTATTTTAATTGTCGTTCCTTAGTAACAACTGCAGGAAAATGCAAGGAGATAAAGAGTACAAATAGGTCTTTAATAACGCCTTCCTTCACTTTTCTTTTACAACCTAAGAAACATCTCAAGAATTCCCACTCTAAAACCAATTCAAATTTTCCTGAACTAGATCTAACAAAAACGGCCGGCGCATACAAAATAGAACACACATGAAGAAAATGAAATCAAACATAACCTACTTCTGGCAAAATTTACACAGGAGACTCTTTAGCTTACCCCGAAGACCATGGTAAAAAATCGAAGTGAAATATCTGTCCCGCGTGCGTGAGTTTTCCTCGCTATTTTTTTCCCTTTCGAACGTACCGTGACGTAACGGATCTCCCGATTTGCATGACGTCACAACGCACATGTACTCTTGCCAACAATGAAAAAGGTAACAAACAGCATCGGCGCCGCATTTCTGCTTGGATGTGGAGTACACCCACCAAGTAAAGAAACAGAAAACACCTGGCATGTAATTATGGTTGCGGGAATAAGGTTTGGTTCGAATGATTTCCTCTTATAAGAAAAGTACTGTCCCGTGAAGAGGCGGAAGATGACGGGTTTGTATTGCATAGATTGTTCCCGAACAATTAAAAGCGACCACACAGGGTGGAATGGATATAGATAGAGTTGACATTAAGATTGCGCTAAAAATCACTGGGCGTTAGTTCGGATAAGATTATATTATTGATTTATCTTTATAAGAAAAAATACAAAAAATGACCGCTGTGAAAAGTGAGGTTGGACGATGACGGATCACCACGATATATCCAACATATATCGACATTTCCGATATATCGTGATATCATTACTGATTCATAGATATTATACATTGTAAATAGCATCTCGCAACATATTGACTAATCAGAACGACTCCAAATAAAAGGAAGTGTCAATTTATATAATAAAAATGTTTAAATCCTTTTGAATAAAAATAGTTAAAAATATTTTTTTAAAAAAAATCCCTTTAATGAAGTGTACTAATACCAAAATAATGTCTGCATATTGCAATTTATAACATTGCGTTTAAAATAAGCATTTTTATGCATTAGAATATGACAGTATTTATAGAAATATTAACAAAAATTCGGTATAAATGACAATTAGAATAAAAAGAAATAAAAATGAACTCTAATCAACAACCAAAACGAAATCGAAAAACAAATTAATTGAAAAAATAATTTTACTGTTTCCCTATTCAGCGTAAACTATAATTCCTACTCATGACCTCAATATATCGATATTTTTCGAAAACTGGCATTGAAACATCGATTTTTCCGATAAATCGAAAATTGCCACAGTCCTAGTGAAAATGGAGATTTTGAATGAGATTACAGAAAATGAAACTTTTCTGTCTATTGTCATGTTACAGTTTTGCGTTTACTAAACCATTTCGGTGTATGCAAACATTAATTTTGATATGATCTACAAAAAATAAATAAATAAAAATTATTCATCAATTTCGAATACTTTTTAAAATGTGAAACTTAACTGGAACGTTTTCAAAACGAATAAAAATTTAAAAGACTTTAAAAGCATACAATGGAACTTAGTCACAAAGTCTTTCTACGAATATAAAAATTTATTATAAAAGAACCTTTGAGTATAATGCAGTATATTCAATGGCTTACTCAATGGTTGCTTTTTTTAATACAAAGAACAACACAACTAATATAAAAGCAGTTATTTTATTTCCAATTACTATTAAAATAACATCAACGACGTATAAAATTCAGTGTCCTATTCACGGGTTCAAGCCAATACTTTCTCTTTACGGTCAATTTTGAGGCTACATAAAAGACGAAGTGTTTGAAATGCCAATTGAAGATGTTTATTGACAAGTAAAAAGCAAGATAATTAAGAGAAGTAACTTGAGATTCGATGCAAAATTAATGAATTTTTTCAAGAAAAGGACACAGGTTGAAAAACTAAATGTGAATGAGATTTAGTCTAATGTCAGCATACTTAAGGATGTCCATCCATAAAATTATTAAAGCACAGTAACGAACCAATTCAGGGAACACAGCCATAAAACCTTTAGCGTGGCTTATAGACTAACAAATTTTGAACAGCTGCTCAACATACTAATCAAGATCTTGGTTTTGTCACTGTGAAATAATATTTCTGCTTCTTCGATTACTTTTTCAAATTTCATATTAAAGAAAAAAATCCACATTTCTTTCCGTAATAAAGACGAGCACCTTTTATCATACACCCACAAAACTTATACATGGAAGATAACCTTATTAGAAATCTTATTACAAACCTTATCATAATGAAAACGAAAAAAAATCTCAATAAAGAAAGTAAAAGATGAATAGTTTTTACAAGAGTTAATTATTTTGGAAGAAAATCATATGAAATTCTTGAAAATAACAGAGATATTAATTACTAAATTTAAATTATCTATAATTTTTTAAAAGTAATTTATTTTCCACAAATGCTGTTTCTAGACTTAAAATCAAGTTTTCAGTCCTTTAAAATGTGTGCTTCAAAACTAATATACATTTTATTTTATGGTTACTAATCACATTTCACTCCTTTTCAATTTTCTAAAAAGTTGCAGACACGGAAAGTCATTAGAGCATTCTCAAGAAAAATTTAATGGGAGAAATCGTTCACAAGCAACCCCCAACAGAGCTGAAGTGTATTAATGATAGAAGGTGGTACGACTGCTCGCTGTTTCTCATAAGTCAAGCACGATGAGAGTATTGGCAGACCGTAATGAACTTGCTGACAGGTTAAAGACCTTTCAGAATTAAAGAAAGGGGAAAAAATGAAAAAATAATACCAAAACACCTCAAGGTTATTTTATAATAATAGACATAATGTCTTCATAAGGCTAAATAGGAATAAGTTCTTCAGCTAGACTGGTTACAAGATCGGACGAAATTAAAGAGTAATTTATAGTTACGTTTAAAAATTAAAGAAAATACTTTTTTGTTGTGAATTTGAGGTGGCAGCTGGTATTTTTAGAAGATGATGAAAATGATTAGAACTTAAGAAACATTTACTGATTTTAAGTCGAGTTCGCATTTTTATAATATTTTTAGCTGGCACTTATAAATAGTAAGGCACAGTTAAGATTTGATACATACATGTGGTTTACTATTGTCATGGCCCTATATCCATGGATTGAAAATGAAGTCAAAGAATTCATTAATTGCAAAAGCAATTGGTGACGATTTGAAAATATGTAAGAAAAAGTCCAAAATTAATGAAGAATGTCGCTTTACAACTGATGAATGTAAAATTAGATGATCTTGTGCCATCAACTGATAGTGTGAAGAGTCATATTAAAGAAGAAGAATTAATGAAGAATGTCTAACCAAAAATGATAAACGGAGAATTAGACGAAGGATCGATTAAGAATATCGATCTACTAATGATAAAAGGAGAATTAGATGATCTTGAAACATCAACTGACAATGTGGACAGTAATGATAAAAAATGTAACAAAATATTAGATATCCGTACTTTTCATAGAGTAGTATTGAAAGTGAACGCCAATCCTTGAAAAAATGAGCTTCCATACAAAATCATTTGATAAAAATTAATAAATGAATCATGTGTAGTGCAAATCCACTTCTTAAACAATAATAAAATGGCTCTTAATATTTCATTGCTTATGTTGTAGTTCTAATGTCCATGAATTATAAGCAGATTGAAAAAAATGGCAAAATAATTAGGAACAATTAAAACATCATCTAATACACTTTGAAATATATAAGCTAATACACTAAAACCTTAAAATAAAGAGCATCTAAATGTTTAAAACACACCAAAAAACTTTAAAACACTATTTCTGCTCATACTCACTCAAATACACGATCAATCCCGGAGTCTCAAGACTATACAGGATTTCCCGCAAAAGCTCAATGAACGGAATCATTCCGAGTTTTAATATATTTGTGGCGAATATGTTAATACATTTGTGGCGAAAGTGGGACACTTAATAGTATATTTTAATTAGAATTGGAGTTCTGGAAAGTTTTTTATAGATATTGTATGATGTTGTTTTGTTTGAATGAATTTTCATACTCTTTTATTTATTTGCTCAATCTAGGTATTAAGGATGTTATGTATCTTATATATTTCCTTTCCTTCTTGTAATTACAATATTAGATTTGCTTAAATAAAAAAATCTTAATTTGAACTACGCTTAATGCGTTATTTCAACGGAAAGTTAACTTCGTGAATCGTGACTTTCCCGCTATGCCATGTATTAAAAATTGATGGTTTGTCGGGAATATCCTAAAAAGTTTATAATAAATTCTCGTTTTGCAAAAGTTTAACATAAATTCTCGTTAAGAAGAAATATAGTCTTAGATATTTTAAGGAATTTCGGAACTAAAAGTGTAGATGATGAGTTTTTCGCAATGGAAGAATGGAAGTAAGAAATAAGAATGCCGAGATGCATGCCGACAAAACAAGAGACAATTACTTCCTCTATTACTTGAGCTAATTAAATTCCAGTCAAAATTGTTTTGTCTGGCGGCTATTTTTGAAGATGATCCAAATCTCAAATGTTTCAATTCAACAGTTCAAAAAAAAAAAGACCCCAAAAGCAACGAGCGACTCACGTAAAAAATGATTAATTCAATTACAAACACATCCTTCTTAAGAATACACAGGTTTGAATTGAATTTTAGAATTTCTAGATACAACAGTCATAATCGATACAATGTAATTAATTTATCAGAGTATATTCCAATTAATAGGGGAAAACAGCCTATTTTGAAATTATTGAGGAATTAAGTCGTAATGATAAAACATCATTGAAACTTAACAAATGAAAACCGAGGCCATAATTTTTTTCTCGATTTCCTACAATTAAATTGTCACTTCTCACTTTCTTAGTATGATGGTAATTAACACCTGTCAGAATCTCAAGAAGTATGATAGGTCACAGAAGAATTCCGTTAAAGAAGTATTTTTTTTTTGCTTTAAATTATGAAGAAAAATATTGATATAGCTAGCATTTTTGTAAGCAATCTAATCGTAGATGTGGATGAAAAACGACAAATCTTAGAAATTAGCTTTTCTCGAAAACAGTAATCGATAGCAAAGAAGCTGGTCCTTGTGGTGTAGGGTAATTCAAAATGAATATATCGACTGCAAACGGCTATAACAATTTAATGAAACAGAACTTATCAATAGGATTGGCACATAATGTAGATGGAGCTTCAAAATGTTTTATACATACTTCATACATGTTTTATGTGACAGTTAGATTCTGTAGACAGTATTCTTTAATACAGTAAAATTTTGATTAAATACTAAATGGAAAATATCCTATGAGATTATGTTGAGAGAAAATTAACTATAAAAATAATTAAAACTATAAAATCAAATTGTCAGGAGAAAATTCGTTGTATGGAAATTTTGATATAGAAATAAAAAAAATTTACATTTTTTTCTTTAAAATTGTAAAGTGTTGTTAACATTTTAGAATTTAAGAAGACTTAAAGAATTTAAACTCTCAAAGGAATTTATTTTTTTAAAAAGAAAATACAAATATCTTTGAAAGTTGAAAATGCGTTCATAATGCATTAATACGTATGAACCATTATCCTGGCATATGGATATCGCATCTACCCTATGATCTGGGCGTTCCTGATTTGAGTGTCTGAGCTGGGTTGTTCTTCATCTGAGTTCTATGAGTGAGGTTTGTGAATGTGCCCTCCCCCTTGTATAAAGGGGTTGTCAAGCGAATGTGACGCATCGCTAAGTCATTGGCCTTAGTTGGCGCTACTGATAAAACAAAAGAAGCTCACTCGGCTTAAATCATTTACAGATCTGTTAGCGGCCTTGTGAAGTGCCATAAGTCATAACAACAACTTACATATGTTAGTGTACAAACAATTAATAAAGGTGAGTTTGTGAATATATTTTCCTATCTGCTTCCTACAGTAAGTATTATTATATATTAAACTGAACATTTAATTACCGTTTTTTACAGGTGGTACTATTATATATTACGTTGAGCATTTATTTACCGCTTTCTACTTGAGGTATTATATTTTAAGTTGAACGTTTAATTACTGCTTCCTTTTGGAAATATTATTAAGTTGCAATACACTTAAAGATTTTCAATTGCAAGCATGTTCATTATAAAAAATTAAATGTTAAACTGAATTTATAATACAGTTCACCGTTAGAAAAAGGATGTAACGCTCTGAAAATCAGAATAATATATAATTCACTGTTGAGTGTTAACTATTTCTCTTAAATATTCTTCCAAAACTTATGAAACCTTATAGTAAAGAGAATTGATGCAACAGGTCTTTTCCGTAGATAATTTGTATTCCTTCAAAGGGGCTAGATCTATAATAGCATTTTGATTGCAAAAGATGTACACTAATTTTTTTACGTGCTAATTTTTTGTCGATGTATTAAACTTTCATCCGATATTTTTATCATGATAGCAAAGTTATTCCTTCAAAGAAGTTCGATACACAGAGGTTTGTATGTATTCTGTCAGATAAAGGAATAAATAAAGTCAAATATCCTATACTAAAAATAGGAAAATTAAATCAAATATAATAAATATAGAAAAATCTGTCATAATAGAAGATATTATAGGCATAGTATAGGTGATAACAGAATGGAATAACTGATATAACGTCTGCAGCAACCGATAGAATTATAGTTGCAATTTCTACAATAAAATAGGAAATTAGCTTAAGTCTAATGATACGATCAGATACCCTATGCTAGAGAGAAAGATAGCCATTTATTATAATCCTAGTCATAGATGTGCGCCAAAATAATTTTAAATTGTAGGGTAATCAGTAAATAAAAGGCATTGAATGAAAAAAACATTTTCAATAATAAATACGCATTAACCGATTACTCAAAACCATCAATTGCGGTATTAATTATATTCCATATCTTTTTATGAGGTTTTTTTTACCTTTTTAGTATTAATTGTCCATTCACTCCCCCCTCTCCAGAGATATTCATTTCTTTCAAAGAAGTTTCATTCATAATATTAAGTGCTTACATTAGTTTAAGAGCTAAACAATTCGAATTAATTTAAAAACATTCATTAATCATATTATTGATTTTAAAATTCATTCCATCTTTCTATAGCATGCAAATTTCTATGAAATTGAAATAATTTCGGATTAATTTACAATCAAAGTAAATAACTATTTGTCAGGATAATCAATCATTCAAATGGAAGACAATTTTTGTTCTATCTTTGGGATTGCTTCATGCAGTTGAATCATTAAATTAGGCTCTATGACAACACATATCGTTTCCACATATCTAAGGATGCATCTAACTTACAGCATTTTTCTTGTTCGCAATAAATGCATGACGAGGCTTTTGATAATAATGAAATTAATTAATCTTTCTTTGCATGATTTTTTTTTCTTTTTTGAGTGTGAAATAAATCAAAGTGGTATAATCTATGCTCTAGATTAAAGGGAAAATGTTTGCAAATTCTAGTATAAACATATAATGTAAAAAATTAAATAAAATGGAAATATCCACCATCATGCAAATTTACATGTTACGCTCAAAACAAAATCGTAGACGTCTCTCTCTTCTAATTTTCTCCACTTATAAGCCCTTTTATTAGAAAAAAAATTAGATTAGTTAAAAAAAATATTCAAAATTCCAATCACAACAAACAGCGGAATAAATTCAAACCCTTATAATTATTCTGATATTTGATTTTTTTTACATCTACGTTTTTTATTACGCAATAGTCGTGAAAAAAGTTGTTCATAACAACCAATTTACAGTACACCTGTTTTGAGAACAATTTTTTGTTCACTAAATGTTATGATTAAAATTTTCATCATCATGCAAAGAAGGGTAAAAAATTTTACGGCTTTAACAATGAAATCTTGTTGTTGTTGTTTTCACGTTAATATCGAGTATAGTTACAGGTTTGTTCAGTCTTTATGTTTCACGTGAACTTGGAAAAACGAAATTAAAATTTAATCTCTTATATTTTGTTCTCTACGATTACTAGCATTACTTTCGCGAACCCCTAATTAGTCCGTAACTGACTATAAAAGTTCGGAATTTTTACTCCAATTGCTTAATATGAAAATGATGTCAATCTCTGTGATATCTGTTATTAAGAACTTAACTATAAATAGGAATCTGTCGTAATTGATGGATAATTTTTTTTCACTTGACTTCTGGGAAATGTGGGGAAAACATTAGATAATAGATGTAATTACAGAAGAAACAAATCTTTTATAACAGACTCTTAGGAAATTAACTAGTCAGTCTCGGTCTGATCATAAAATCGTGTCGGTTTCGTCTGTTACTCAGAAGAAGACCGCACTGAATTCCACTTCACGTGACCGCATTGTAAGCCTGATCTAGGGCGAAATAGGAGTTAATCATCAGCTAATGGAAAAAAAGAACGTTTTAAGGGGGTGGGTAAAGTACCCATGAATGCCTTCCACGTCAAGTTTCGTGTACTGTGTAGTATCTGGGCAACGCCGCCGTAAATGTCAATACCCTCCGGGTCAGCCGACTCACGATTCTCGAATAATGCATTATTTAGGATGGCGTGAACAGTTTTTCTTGTCTGCCTGATAGCTCTCGACACTCCATTCTCTTGGGAAAAATCTTGAAATGTATTTTTTTTTCACTGTTTATTACCCATATTTTGATTTGGTTGGACATATATCATTGAACCGTCTAGATTCAATTGTTTTTACAGGAATAGGCGCTTGATTGGCTTCTATTTTAGAAGACTAATTTTTTTTAAGTATCTCAGGAATTTAAAAAAATAAATTATTTTACTTAAATATGTGGGATTTAATCACATTTTCATTCTTTATCTCATAAGAATGAAATGAGATATATAATTCTCTATAGATTATATAAAGAGGAAGCAATGAAATTGTTATAATATTAATTATGTAAGTCTATGAATACAAATATTCACAGGGGAAACAATTGAGATAACAGATATTTTACAAATATACTTCGTGAAACTCCGACCTAGCCAGAGGCCATGCGGGGCACTTGGCGATGCCACCGAAGAGCAACCCCACCCAGCATGAAGGAACAAACTATACTTGATGACACTGAACATTTGCAAACAATAAAGAGCCCTCTAGTGAAAACTCATATTGGTACAGAAAAAAGAATTTAAAAAAAACCCACTACATTTGTCCTTACTTATTAAGCAGCGAAACATTAAAAATACATAAAATACATTTAAAAAGTGTTAACTGTTTGCGAGAGTTAAATACTAAGAGAGAGTTAAATACTAAAAAAAATGATAAAATGTCCTTAATAGCAGATTTAATGAACTGGCATTTTGATAAGTTCTTCGACTTCAAGCGAGTTTTCATAAAATAAATATTTATTTTCCCCATTTATTGATTATCCAAATTTGAGTCAAATCTATCAAACGTAACACTGTAAATCTATCTGTTCCGGTAAGAATGAACTCATAATTCAAAAGCAGAAAGAGTTAAAAAAATAAAATTTGGCATGTAATCTTTAAATCCAAATGATCTCTCTTCATTAAATTTTGGTATAAATTCGTTCACAGCGAGAGTTGCTATTTCAAAATAATAATAATAATAATTTGTTTCTTTCTTTTTACAATAAGATTAAGTAACGTATACTGTAGAAATATGCCCAGAAGATCAGAGGAAAAAAATGTTTAGAAGAAATTTCGCTTAAATAACAGCCAAAAATTAAAATAACAAAAATTCTTTTAAATTTTAGAATTATTTATTCTATTATGTACAATTTTTTATATTTTTCTCCCTATTTACATTACATCCAGAATTACAGTACACCCCCGAGTCTACGCCTTATGTGGTGGCAGAATAGACCAGATAACAGTAAAGCAGGATTAGGCTGAGTTCTATAAACTTCATTTCTTTGCTCACCAATACTAGAAGACAAAGTTTTTATACCAAAATTCACTGTTATTTTCATTTTCTCGCTTCGTATCCACTACGATGTTATAATAAGTATATTCTCACTTCCTATTGAATACTACGTTCCCTCCTCATTTATCTAAAGAGAAGATGAGTGTGAAAGGTGATTCATGGAAGCAGAAGCAGGCTTTTGTTGTTACATTAGAGTCTCGAGCTGTATGGAGCGCCATTATTCATCCATAATCAATATACTTTTTTTTTTCGGTTATCACCCATTTTAAAATCTTCACTGGGGAACACTTGAAAAAACATTCAGCATATCCCAAGAAGTACTTACGAATACTGTATGCACTGTGCAATTATTCAACTGAGATCCATTTCACACTGAAGAAACAATGAACATTTAGCAGAACGCTGCTCCAGTCACAACTTGTATTTTGTACACGATACTTAGGAGGATCCTTCCTCTTTCAATTACGATAAAAGATAACTTAGAAGGCTAGTAAGTAAGCCGGATAATTGCGAACCGAATATTTGGGAGCGTAATGTATCTGAACATCATTTCGGTACTTACTGGACTCTATTGACAGAGTCTATGTTTTGGGATAGAAAAGTCGTGCTCTAAACATTAGATCCATCGAGCATTTGTATTTGATGCACATTAAAATTGTCCAGAGTTAAAAATTTCTCTGAAGATGTCATGTCAAATTTTAAAAAGGGGGTTCCTATCTCAGATGTTGCCAATTTTAAATCTCCATCACGATTCAAAATTATGAGATCTTTCAGAAAAAAGGTCCTGTAACGATTTGTAAAAGGACATTAATTTTAACTAAACTGAGCCATTTTAAAATGCGGGAAAGGGAGTCAATTAATTCTAACTAAGCTGAATCATTTAATCTAACTAAACAGGTGAAGTCATAAAGACTGTTTAAAAAATTAATCGAAACTCTAGTTAGTTTACTTATCGTAATAGATTCAAATCGCTTAAAAATAAAAATTATTGAAAATTGCTTCGATTAAAATATGGCTTTCGGAATTTGTTAACTATTTTCGCGGTAATGTAGCACATGCTTTAAAATAAATGTGCATTCCAATAAAAAATTGAAAGAACTGTCCTGACTAGAGATAAAAAAAAATACTAAACTCAACACAAATACATAATATAATATGTAATTAGAAAGTTTTTTTTCTTCTTGAGGACTGACTGCATATATATTTTTATTTATTTTATTTATTTGTTTTGCGTATGCCTATCTATATAAAAATCAACAATTTGAATGTTGATATAAATTGTAAATTATGTTCCCGTACTCAACATTTTATTCGGTTCGAAACTCTATTATTCATGAAGATGTATGTTTATAATCTGATAAATAATACGTGATAGAACCGACAGTATTTTTATAATCTGATAAATTGACTGTAAGTGCAAAAAAAGAAAGCAATTTTAAAGATTACTAAATTATCTAGCATGCATTTACATGAACGAGCGAAACATTCAAGAACAAATTGCAGAATGAGCTAGAATAAACAAAATTATAAAATTACATAAAATTGCAAAGTAAACAAACAAATCTGTGATGACTTCAAATTTCTGCTTTTTTATTTATCTTTTTCAATCTGCTGAAAACATTGTGATTTTTTTCAGTATTTAATATTTAATGCACAACTAACAGTTCCGATTTTATGTTTTTCGATTGAATAGGCTTTATTTTTATTCTATCTTTTAACATTTAGCTTAGCGCAGCATAGACAAAAATGTCTGATGTGATATTTTTTTTAACTTTAACCATGCAAAACAAGTCATAGTTCAATATTGCAAAATGTTATTTGCTTAATCATTACATAAGTCACGCAGAATAAATGGGAGTTTAAAACAGGATGGAAGCTGCATAATTATTTACTTTAACTTTTTTTATGCATTCGATACCATCCGACAAGGAGTAGGAAACTCGGGATTGGTTCGTGGAGCCTGGGGTCAAGGCCATGCGTTTTAAAAGAGGGGGAGAGGCATGAGAGAAAGTCAGGTAGAGGCATAAAGGTAAGGGAAAGAAAAGGTTAAGTTGTATGCAAAGAAGGAATCCGGTTCCTTCAGTAATCCTATCAGTTACGGATTCAGAGTTGAAGGTTACAGTTACAGACAACCTTAACACCTAGTAGAATAACATCGTGTGTTGATTCTGGAAAACAGCAGACACAAAATTCCTTTTTTGTTGTTGTTGTTAGAATGTCGTTGATTTAACAATATACAGGTTAGAAAAATTCTTAAATAATTAACTATAATGACAAAATTGATGTTGAATTTTTCTCAAAAGTAAATTCTATTGTTTGGAATAATTTGACAAGTCCTTTATTCTATAAAACGATGGAACTAAATTGAGAATAGATCTTAATTCTAACTACAAGTGCAGGTGTATATAAACCTTTTTGTCTAATAATATAATTTGTATGTATGAAAATTTTAACATGAATTCTCATTGGAAATGAATTCTCATTCTGAATTGGAAACTTTCGATTCATTGATAATTTTCCAATTTAATTTATTACGTTTTAATTTGTTTATAAAATTTTAGATTTCATGTCTATCAGTAGAGCAATAATTGAAATAGAAATACACTACCAAATTTCATAAGGCAAACTTAGGTTCTGAATCCATCTTAAAAATAGAAAGAAAGAAAAATGTCATTATAAGAAGCGTATTTTTTTCCAGTATTAAGTTTATGAACTGGAATAATTTTTTAAAAATCACAACATACTTGTCTACCTTAATGTAAGGAAATTATTGGAAATTAATGTTATTTATAATTAACTATGTAAAAACCAATAGAAATGGTCTTTCCAAAGTTTCACGCATGCAGGCAATTTAGATGAGTTTTTTTCATCCGATTGAAACCAAAATTTGTCACAGAACTACAATTGCAGTCACAAAATCATACACTAAATTTTTTTAAAGTTAAACTAATGCGTTTTTGAGTTATCTTGTTTACATGTTTTTGAAAGTACAGAGCAACAAACAGTGAGACTGCCGTTGGATTTGGCACACAACTGAGTAGGTGTCTACAATATAGATGCTACATCTATGTACCAAAATTTATTCATCTAGCTCTCTTATTTTTATAGTTATCGTGTTAACTTTTATTCAAACATCTAAGCAGACAGACTCCGAAAAGCCTCAACATTTGATACAGATCTAGAAATTAAGTGTAAAGACTCTGTGCATCCGTCTACCTCAAAACGGTTTTTTTAGATATTAGTTCTCCCAGACATATTGAAAAAGATGTTTTTTTTTCGAACTAGAGATCTACAACGTGGAGATTCGTCAAAATCTTGAGTTCGAATTTTTCGACGATTATAATGCTTTCTCTACACTTCATATACAAGAAAGTAATAACATTTTGTTAGTGCGCGAATAGAAGAAAAAAGATAGAAAAAGAATTCAAAAGATAGAAAAATGTTTAAACCTGTTGATTCAAACAACTTAAATACTTATTCTTATTTAGATAATCTCACAGTTTAACTGAATGAATCCTGAGTTGTCAT
>JAOUZG010013253.1:106584-123091 GCA_026289955.1 Argiope argentata
TTTATTACATTTGCATCACTCAGGGAAATTTATCATTTAAACTAAATGATAAAATTCCTTGAATTTTGGCAAATTAAAAAAAAATGCTGAATTTCCTACAGTATATTATATTGCTGCCCCGAAATTCAAACCATTGTTTGGTTCCATTGTTGTGAACTAAAAATGTAAAATTCCATTTAATATTTGAGTAGTTCAGGAGCCTAATAAGAAAGAGAAGGATATTTAGAAGATAACCAGAAAACTCTGATAAAAGTTCAAGCACACTATAAACACAATTTAATCAAGACGTTTGAAACAGTAAGACTTTAATGACAGGCAATTTGGTGGATTTGTCCGAAATCAAAAGCAGGCGAAATACCTGGTCGCTTGAGGCGATTAGAATAAAGATTTTAACACAATCTTTGGCCCAGTCAGAACCTGGCATCTATGTTTCTTAGCAAAATTATTTAAGGAGGCTTTCTTTTTAATAAATATTCTAATAATCAAGTGAAAGTGATGAAACGTACAAGAACATAACCAGTGATAAAGTGCTAGTAACATCCTAATATTTTTCAAATACGTGATAAAGATTTGGTCTGATTCTAATATTATTATAAAACATGATAAATTATTTGTATTATCCTAATGTTATTCTAAAACATGACAAAGTATTGGTATCATCGTAATATAACTCTAAAACATGCCAAAGTATTGGTAACATACAATCATTATTCCAATTTATGATAAAGTATTAGTATCATCATACTATTTTATTTCAAATACCTACTAAATAAATTTATCCGTATTTTTTACAAGTTGATCTATTTGATGACAGAAAAAGGATGTTCTTTAATTATCTTGACGAGGCTTACTCTCAACCTAAGAGTTGCCTAGTCTGCTCTTCAAAAGTTATAGTTTTGAACGATTTTTTTACATCATGCATGTTTAATGACATAATTTACTCAATAGTATGACAATATGTTAACATTATCATGCTTTTTAACTCTTCCGATATAACTCATATGTACGCTTACGTCGGATTCTATCTGAAATTGAAGGGCACATATGTGCGTTTGCATCGAAATCGCCCCAGGAGCTTTTGGAACGAAATGAATTCCATTAGATGATGTTACTAATCCATGTTTTCATAAAAATACTCGTTCCGTGCATTAAGGTTTCTAATTCCGTGTTCAAATAGAGATAAGGCAAGTGTCTATGAATCTTTAGATTTTTCGCAAATAAAAATATAAACGCATGTCTTCTAATGTGAAGGAAAACATGTGATCATTTTGAAATGCGTACTATAATTTGTATTCACTTATAAGACAGGAAATAATTCTAGAAAGGGTTTCATTCCACTCATATTTCATTTGTGTACTCATGGCTACAAAACTGTATCCCCCAAAAGTGTTGTTTAGTTTAGTTATATTAATGTTCTAGTTTAAAGCAACACTATGGATATTTGGGACAGACCTCTTAATTTTGAACCCCGATCAGATTACCAGGAGAACACCTGGACTGGTATCCTCCTCCCCAAACTTCCACACCGCACCAACAGGAAGACGTTTAACCCCGATGGATTTAACGTGCACCCAAACCACTCACTCAATAGTTCTTCATTGGAATCGGATTTCGAATCTGAAACCTTTCGGTATCAAAGCCGGGACATTACTACCAGGTCCTTCCGAGATGTAGGATTGTGAAAATTTATGTATCATCCATCTACGAATTTTCCTATTACAGTAACATAATATTTTTAAAAAAAATTGTAATAAAATAGACGATTAAAAACTTTTTTAAAGCATAGTTTGCCTGAGGCAATTTAAAAATTGGCACACTGCTTATAAAAAGAAAATGATAATGTCGATGTCACTATACTGGTAACAATGGTAATGTCTCTACACTGATTTACGTTTTGTGACAGCTTTGAAGATTAAATAAAAATCTGATTGTTTATTGACAGAACTTCAACAAGCGATAAATCTGAAATGTTGTAACCCTTCTTCCCAAAATAACACGGTAACGGTGTCCTTGGTGACGCGTCCTTGGCGACCGTAAGGAGAGATGACTCTATGAGCAGACACGTGAGTTGATTCTTTTTCGCCTCGCAATCTCTTTTTTCCTGCGAGCCCCGTCTTGAGAGATCGGATGATGATGATCAAGTGCTTCTTTGTATCTTGATGTTTGGATTAAAATTAGATAACCCTAGCGATGTAGGGCCGGCCAAATAGACGACGTTTAGCGAAACGAATAGACGCGCTGATAGAGTTCATTACTCTTTATATCCATGCGTTTGCCTCCAAAAAAATATTTCAAGGCGAAGGAGTATTCGTTTTAGTTTTTACATGTGTATTTTTACTCGAATTTCATGATCGTTAAAATTTTTGCTTGAATTCGTTTAACTTTTTACATGTTAAGTAGTTTGTTTTATTATATGATGGTCATCATCAGATTATTTAGATTATGCATAGCCAAATTTATGACAGAGTTGTTTTTTAAGACACAGTTTTTATTTTCATCACCTACGAACACTAAGATGACACGAATAAGATAAAACGGCTACACTTATGCTTGTTAATGTCGCATCATCCTGGTAAACTCTCATCTAGAAATTGTTGATAATTTTTGTTTTTTAATATACAAACAATAGAAAAACATTTTAATCATCAAAAAATTCAAATACGATATTTTAGTGAATCTCTATGTTTTAGATCTCTTTGAGTCAGAAAAGAGCATTTTTGGAAAATGTCCGCTTGTCTTTGACGATAATAACTCAAAAAGCGCTTTGAGTTAGAAGGATGAATTTTAGTATACAGACTTAAAACCAAATTCATTTAAATTCTGAACAAAATTCGTTCAAAGGAACCACGTCCGTCTGGCTATTTGAGTATAAGTTAACAAGAGAGCTAGATAGGTGAAATTCGGTGCATAGATTAAACATCCATAGTATAAGCACCTGTCAATGTTCGAAATAAAACCAGCAACGGGGGTGACTGTCTGTCAGTCTATACTTTCCGAAACATGTAAATTTGATGTCTTCAAACACCATTACTTATAATATCGCATTTGATATTGTATTTTGGGACAACAAAACAGTTTTGTGTCAAATTTTTGGTTTAGTAGGGTGAGAAGAGCACGTCTTAAGCTCAGATTCGACTCTTTGGATGTTATTAATCGCATACCAGGGATTAATTGCCAAAAACATGCTTGACAGAGTCGTTGATGATGTTGCTTTTGTTAGTTTTTTTTGAATAATTGAAGTCAACGAATAATTGAAGCTCGAAATTTTGTAGGCAATGAGCATAAATAAAAATATTTACCACCATCTTTTAATCGCATATATTTTTTACCTGCTTTTACTGGTATTGCCTTATTGCTGTGTATGCTTCTTTGAAAGCAGATGGTATTTTAAAAGGTTGACCTGTTTTTATCAGTATTGCTCTTTCAAATTGGTTTAAACTAATTAATGACAAGAATTATTAATGCGAATAGAAGGCTTAAAAATAAAAATGTTCTCACATGATAACTTGAAATTTGTGATTGTTGATTTCATTTATTGATTATTTATGATTCTGCTGCAGATGTATCGTCAGATATCAAAAAATTATCAAGATATCTTATTGTAGCTTATAATTAGAGCTTGCTATGCTAAGCAGAATATCATGAGTGATTGATTTGATTGTTGAATGCTCTAAAAGTGGATCTAGGATTTATAATGTAAACGCAATTTAAAAAAATTTCTGTATTGCATAGACGATTTCATATATTACCCACAAAATGTTTTTGAATATAGTTCTTATAAAATAGCTGATTATACTCCAAGATATATTACACTTAAGATGTTACGAAGAAAAATGAAAAACAGTAACTTTCCTTAAGAACCTCCACGTTTTGTTAATAAATGCTAAAATTTTACTTCAAAATATGTTTTTTCCTCGAATGTCACATATGTATTTAAATAATTTCACTTTAAGTTGTTATTTTATCCTCATATTAATAAAACAACATTATATAAATATTAAAATATTTGTACGTTTTTTAAATCCCTCTCACTCAAACCCAGTCGGATAACTGAAAATTTCGTAACTTTTCTACGTCAATACCATGCAAGGCATTCTCTGGGATAATACCTTTATTATAGAGCATGTGTGAAAGTTTTGGGCAGATCATTCTCGCAGATTACTGATCTGAGATTTTTTAATGCACTTCGCAAACCCCGTGTATCGAAATGGCATTTTTAAAATCAGTTTCACGCCTAATTAAGAATATTCCTCATTTCGAGTTTATAAAAAGTCCAGCCACTAATTTGTAATTTTTCTATTACTCTACTGGCTTTTTTAAAAACTTTTTCCGTTAGTGCGCATACCTGTGGTTGCTTTTGAAGTAAATATATCGAGAATTCTTCTTCTCAGCTTCTGCAACATTCATCACACCAGTTTAGCGGAGGATGAAAAGAAAATGCTTTCTCATCTAAGCTGATTTATAATTGTTATTATTCAGGAAGTTATTAAAGGAAAAGTAATTCAATATATGAACAGCAAATTTATCAATTTATTTCCACTTCCTTCCTTTCTTTCTTTTTTTTTTTTGTTATTTTATTAGCTAATATTAGATGTGGAGACCATTGAACTGGAGTTTGACATAATTCCTTCGCATACAATGACGAGAAGACCCGCGCATAGAATAGCGCACTGAATTTTTAAGTTTAAATCTGCAACAAAGTAAAGTCCTAATTTAAAACGCAATAATTGTTTCAGTATCTCAAACGCCGTGATTATTATAGGAATTAATCTAAATATAAAAGTCTCAAATGAAGCCTGTAATTCAAATAGAAAATAAATTCTTTGGTCAAGATTCAGTTATAGTTATTTTAACTTCCACCCCTACCCAACAGTAGGGCTATTTGGTGGCAGACCAAATTAAATAGCAGGCAGATGACAAGGCCGAAAACTGAGTTATCACTCCCTTTTCAAGGTTGCGCATCATGTCAGCGGAAGGACATTTGGCCCCGATGAATTTAACATGCACTAGACCCAATTTCACGACGGTTCTTCAATGGAATCGGGTCTCCACCCTGAAACCCTTAGCTCCCGAAGACGAAACCTTTCCACCAGGTTTAGCAGTCGCATTATCCTTATCGAAGATATTTTTTATTATTATTTGCATTATTAACTTCTATTTACTAAATATATTGTTACAAGCGGACGAAATGCGCGCTGAAGGTGAAAACGTTGGCGGCGCTTCACAAGGAGCTTCGCTCCAGCCGAGTTGACTTAGCGAGAGGAATATTCTAGTAACCCCGAGACAATTCTGTCTCCGAGTTTCACTCTCGGCACTTTCGCCCGACTGTATAAGAGACGGGCTACCGCTTTTCGGCAGTTGCTCTCTCAAGGAAGAGAAGCGTTTTACTGGACTAGCGGATTTTCGCTTGTTATTAGTGAGCTGTGTTTGCGTTTGCTGTTAACGCTGTTTTATTAAGCTCGCTGTGATTTACTATTGCTGTGCTATACTATAGCTGTTTTGCAAACTATGTTTATTGTGCGTAAGACTTGCATTTACGCTGTAAATGACTGATTATTGCTGGATTGTGTTTTCTGAAGTTTTACTTTTTCAAGTCATCCTGTATATACCTGTAAATAAATTTGTTTGTGCTGTCCTCAAATAAAGTCCATTCACTCCGAACCCGTTACGCTAAAATCGTAACAATAATAAAAATTGGATTGAAATCGATATTGGTACACAGAAAAAATTAAAGGCAGAATATAAAATTTTTAAAAACACTGAAGGTGTATTTTGTCAATAACTTTCAATTGCTATCCATTTCTATCTTGGGTGGAAAATATAAAAGATCATCATCAAAAATAATAATAATAAATTTACAACTTTAGATCATTGATCGTTTTTTGTTTATTCATACAAAGTTTTATTCGCACCCGCTAAATCAGTCAATACAAAAATTAAATAAAAACTCATGTGTGTTACTTTCCACCAAAACAGAAGTTTGGGCATTTCTATTCGGTGATGTTTGTAGATTGCAATGGCGTGGATGTTTATAAACTTCATCCGGAATTACAGACGACGATTAACGATTATATATATATATCATGATTGCGATGTAAAATTTTTATTTACAAAGATAACGATGAAGGCACAAATATATTAAATAAATAATATTTTATTCTTGGGATATAATTACTTAATTTTGAACGAATTAATTCTTAATTGTCAAATGATTATGTAGAAGATAGACATATTTTCTTAGCTCTTAGATATTACGTAAAATGTCTAAAAATAGTTGAAAATCTCAGCTGTAGATAAATGGTGGAACAAGCTATTTATTCACATAGCAGTGATTTATTGGGAACTTTTACTCAATTTATAAACTAATGAAAACTAAATAGAATACTATACAAATTACTAAAAAAACGTAAAATCCACGCAATGGAAATCATTGTATTTAAAAGAAAGATGATATTTACTTATAATCTCTCCTCCTCATAATGAAAATAATTGAGAGTAATGCAGGCTTAATAAAATTGAGATAAAGAATTTTTGAGATGCTAGTTTTCAAAACTTAAATTTTTTAAAGTTTTTTTTATCCTTATAAGCAGAAAAAAAAAGAACAATCGGGGATTTTTTGTAAAAATCAAAATCGAAATAGAGATTCGACATTTTTCCAAATCCTGACTAAATCAATATCCAAAGCGCATCTTGTAAGAATTAGACATTGAATTTTATGTGTTTTGTGGTAGAAAATACATTTTTTAAAGAAATCGGCATGGTTATTAAAAGGTTAATTTGTTTAATAATATTTTATGTTATATTAAGCTTAATTATGAAATAGGCATGAAATGTCAGTGACATTTCAACATCCTCTATTTTAGAAGTGATGTTACAACGCTTCCTCATTACGTTCCAAAACATTTTCATCTTTTTCCTGCATCCTCAATTTTTTTAATCCTCATACAACGCAATTCACATTGCGGTTAACCGAAGGATACGCACTCTCATTCATTGTCGAGTCAACACACCAACTTTTTGGCTGAGTCAAAGTCAACCTCAAGAACAACAACGGAACAACGAAGTTCCCTGGGAAGTTTTAGCGAAGCATTCATGTTTATGAAACAAATACTCTTGTTGAATTAGAAGTCAAAGTAATATTTCACTGCCACAGATTTCGTGCCAAGAAAGAAATAACAACCTATTCCTCATTTCTAGTATATGAAGTATAAAGAAAATATTGTCATTATCAAAAAATTAGAACTCGATATTTTGACGAATCTTCAACCTTTAGACCACCAAAAATATATTTTTCGAATATATGTTCGAAAAACACATTTGAATATGTGTGTCGGTCTGTCTCAAATATAACTAAAAAACGCTTTGAGTTAGGCGTATGAAATTTTGTATAGTTTATTTACAACAAATTTGTAGATTTATATTCGATTGAAACAAACTAAGTTTATAAAATCATGTCTTCCTGTGTATCCGAATGCAAGTTAATACGATAACTACAAAGAAGAGAGTTAGATAGATAAAATTTTGTGCACAGTTTATTTTTATAATGTGGATACGTATCAAATTTTGCGCCAAATTCAACAATAAATTTGACGGTATGTGGGTCTGCACTTCCAGAAGCACGGAAAAGCAATTATTCAAAAAAGTAATGACTTAATATGTAGTAAATATACAACACTAATAAAATTTTGAACTTTGGTTATACATGCTGGTAACTTTTATAGAATTGTTAATGAATCATTAAAATACTAATCTTTAACTTAAAAATATTTTTATACAATCAATCGGGTAATACTTTTAGGTTATTAAATTACGATTGAATTGAGTTTCCATAATTTATACCTCTCTGGATCCCGAAAACTGGTTTTTGAAAAAATTCAGTCTGTCTTTTGTGAGAAAAATAACTCAAAAACACTTTGAACTAGGTGGATAAAATTTGGCACATACACAAAATTTGTAGATTTCTTTCAAATTTTGAGTAAAATCTATTCAGGAGGAATCTGTCTTCCCGGGTGTTCGTATAAAAGTTAATAACTACCATAACTGTAGTGCACAGAAAGATAAATGAATAAAATTTGATACACAAATTTAATATATTATTTATTAACGGTGAAGGATTGATGACTCTTTGGTGCAAATAAACAATATTAACATTCCCTTGCCGGTGTCCTGGTCCAGAGGTATAGCGTCTTCCTCTTGGTCTGAGCATCCCGGGTTCGAGTCCCTGTTAGGCAATGGTTGTTCTTTGTTTTATCTGTGAGTTGTGAGAATATACCCCGCTGTAAAAAGGGGCTCAGTGTGTGTGTCTTCTTCATATGAGGTAGAAGTCAGATTTCTGTCCTCGGGTGCTCAGGGGTTCATACTCTCAGAAGCTACTGCACCCCTCCTTCCGTTGTAAAGCGAACACGTCATCACCTTCATCAATAGGTCCTTGTTTTCTTGAACAAATCTCCACGTCTAAGACTTCCCGAGTCCGAAATTTTTTCAAACATTATTTATGTCTTCATGTGACAAAAACATCTTCAAATCCCTTTGAGCTGGATGTATGAAATTTTATATGAAAATCTTTACACCAAATTTGTAAATTTCTATTAAATTTTGAGCCAAATCCATTCAGAGGAATCTTATCTGTTCATCTGTTCAAATGTAAGTTCACACGATAACTACAAAATTAAGAGAGCTAGAAAAAATTAGCTACACATATTTAAAATAAATGTTGTGGACTCTTTTGGCCAAATCTACCAATGAGTTGACCATCTGTTTTTATTTGCTTTTAAAAACTTGTAAACAAAAAAATTCAAAAGAGCAATAACTTAAAAATATCAAATTTGACGTGGGATTCTGATGCAACAATTGTAGTTCTTAAAATTCATTTTTCGAGTACTAATAACTTATACCAGGGATTAATCGCCAAAAACTTCGCCAAGGATCACACATTAGATTCAGTAAGAATACTAAATTCATAGAGTATTTTCAAAGGTTAGGAGATATCATCTTTATTAGAAAGTATGCGATGAAACTTCAGGTAAAACACTTTCTCTAGTTATCAAAAGAAAAGTCTATAAAATAATTCCATTGTGATCTTGATAGTAGTAGGATTTTTTTCTCGGATATTTTCTAAATGTGTTGTTAAATCTTTTAAATAAAAGGATACATTCCCATAAATTACCGGAAGAAACGGCCAATATTTCCTTTCATTGATTTGAAGACTGCAAAAAAAAAAAAAAAAAAAAAAAAAAAAAAAAGCTGTGCAATTCTCTGTAAGTATTTTCGTTTTTAAAATTATGAATTAATATTTTGACAAAATTAATCTAAAACCTTAGCATTAAAAAAATAAGTTAAGGATTTATTTGTCAAATAAATATTCTGTACCAAAGTTTTCAAAATTTACTTGAAAATTAATTTGACAATAATCATACTTTTCTAGAATTTGATGTAATGACTCTACCAACAATGTATCTTAAGCTTAAGAAAAGATGTTCTACTAAAATGATTCAAATCAGAAACCAATTTGAACCAGCTTCTAACTCATAAGATATTTATTAATAATAAACTGTTTATTTTAAGACGAATTTCTTAAATTTGAAATTTAACCCTTTGCACTCGTTGGTGCCTCTCGGGCACCGTTCGAGACGGCGCATCATTTTGAAGTTTTGTTTATTCATTTTTCAATTTTGATGATTGAAAATACCTACAGAATAGTAAAAAGACGGAGAAATTCAATTTTAAACGCGCGCACACGCACACAAATTTAGAGCAATAAACAAGCCCTTGTATATTGAATAATTATGCATCAAATTACTTTTCCGAATGCAAAGGGTCAATCCTCAACGCACAAGAACTGATACAATATCGACGTGGATTGTTCTCTGACATTTATTTCAGTATCGACGCTCATTGAAATGTAATTATTCTAATATCGACGGAAATTATTTATTGACATCTATTTATTATAATATCGACGTCGATTATTCATGGATATCGATTTATTTCAATATTGGCGTGGTTTTAATCACTGGCATCTATTAATTTCGATACCAATGAAGATTATTCATTGATGTCTATTTCAATTTCGACGTGAATTGTTCTTTGACTTTGATTTATTTCACTATCAGTATGGATTATTCATTGATATCTAATCATTATAACAGCAACATGGACGATATTACAATGACATCTATTTATTGTACTATCGATTATTTATTCGATTTACTTTAATATCTGTATGGATTTGATCACTTACACCGATTTATTGTAATAAGGGCGTGGATTATTCATGTGTATCGATTTATTTAAATATTGAGATGGATTTTATCACTGATATCTATGTATTTAAATACCACTGAGAATTGTCTATTGACATCTATTTCAATACCGACGTGAATTTTTCATGGGCATAGATTTATTTCACCGTCAATGTGGATTGTTTATTGATATCGATTTGTTTTAATATTCAATATCTATAAGAATTATATTTTCGTCATCAAAAATCTTGTTTGGTAATGGTATCGTCAGACCAACGAAAATTGGAACAGCTTTTTGAAGTGCACACCCTGAACCCATTTCAGTATTTTCCTCGTTTATGGAATGTATCTATTTTTTTTAAATCTTGACACACCCACGTAAATAGAAATGCCCATTATATTTAGATTTGTTGTCATGGAAGAGGCACTGGTAACTCAGATTGTTAAAAAAGGACAAGATATCTTTGATTCCATCAAATTGCGGACTATTATAAATTTTCTGTAATAAGACAGAGTTGGTTTGCGAATGCTTTACTTGATCCATAACCATTTAACATTAAAAGAAACCGCAAGGCTAGTGCTGAGGTTCCCCATGATATTTCTGAGTGGCGTCGTGTTTATGAAAAGATAACTCTCGCTGAGTAAATAGTTGAGGTCTTTTTCCCATTGGAGCTGTTTGTATAAATAAACGAACATCTCTGCTAGGGGAAAGGAGCGGAAACACACTTAGCGGCATATAAACATACAGCGCTTCTTGATTTATGAATTCATTTTCGCTTCGCTTTTACTTCTAAGTGAGTCAAGAAAATCACAGGATATATTTTTTTACTTCCCCTGCAGTTATGAAAAAAATTATGATAAGTGGATAATTTTTTGTGTATTTGTTTTTTTAAGAGTTCAAATAAGTAAATAACTAGTTCAATTTATTATAATATTTAAAATCCTTTTAGAGAAATTTATTTCTTGGCATAAATCTGCTTTTGATGATTTATCTTTTACGCAGAGAGTGATAAAGATTAGAACAGTATCTTACATTGTGGTTGCGATTGTAGCGCTATTTTCCTTTCAGTAATGAAAAATGAAATTGAATTAGTTGATAAATGCGTTCTTTAGTGCTCTTTTTTTGCGCTAAGTATTCTGATGATGATTAGGTGTGTGCCAAAAGGGGCGTTACACCACTAAAAAAATCAAAATTAAAATTAAAAAAATAGTGTTTAAATAGCTGTCAAAAGACTAGCTATTAAAAATACTTGTGTACTAAAAGCTAAAGTAGCCAAAGAACAAAAAACGAAACAATGCAAAAAAGGAACAGGAATGAAAAGAAAAAGTGGAGGAGAAAAGAAGAGCCCGCATAAAAGAAGAGCAGCAACAGTATCATTGGAACATAATTAGTAAAAAATAAAATTTACCAATGATGGGCAATTTAAATTTTGAAAACAGAAAAATAAAATAAAAAAAAACAAGCAAAGTAAAAAAAATATAAATAAAGAAAAAATAAGTAAATTAACGAAAAGATAAAAATATATACAGTGGCTCAGTCTAAGATAGAATCCATGATCAGAAACAAAAGGCCAGATAGAGTTCTTTTTGCGTTTTTTTTCTTACACTCACTATATACTGTTCAGTTTTCGCTGATCTTGATAAACTAGGATAAATTATAATTCAATTCGGAAAATACTTTCATTATGATATATGAAATACAAGATATTTTGAGCTTCTAAATTCAATTTATTGTTTGATAAAATTTGCGTAATCTTCAGTTAAGGGTCTAATGAATTTTTTCAAATGCTGGAGAATAGGGCTATAGGAAATATAATGTGGAATTTTATTAAAATCATTACTGTATCTACAACTATAATGTCTCAAACTGAATCTTTTAAAATAATGCGAGAAAAGTCCATGTTTGTCGTTAATTGGGCTAGATATTTACTGTCAATACTTCTGTTTCTTGTTACTTGAGAAAAGCTATCGAAAGTTAAGCGGCCTTTTTCATTTTTTTAGCATCTTAATTGCCATTCATCGATGAGAATTATACGAAGATGACTTTTGACTGTTCTTCCATGTTCTCCAAGGTGATAGTCTATTGTAGGTTTAAATGAAGCGGCTTTATCAGCCATATCAGCTAATTCATTACCTTTGATACCAATATGGGCTTCCAGTGTAATGAGATACCGCCATCTACCAGACTGTTAACATCTTTTAACTGAGTTATTTTTTGGGTTTCAGTTTTGAAGAGCCTTTGATACACCAAAGCTATCCGTGAATAGATGAAAATGCAAATAAGGTTTAGGACGATGTTTCCATTTTAAAGCATATCATATTGCAAAAAGTTCTCCTTGAAAAATTAAACAGTTACTCTCAAGCCTATACTGAAACTCTTCACTTTGCCTTCAAAAACACAAAAAGTTGCTCCAACTTGTCATCCATTTTCGAACCATCTGAATAGATGGAGTACGGAGCTGCCACTGCAAACACATCCCACTGTATATTTTCAATCTTACAGGGGTGAACTCATCTATTTTTATAAATAAATATTTTAGAACCCTGAATTGTTTTGTCAAAAATACTGATATCATTATGGTGATTTTTTTATCCAATACCAAGCGGTTTCAATGTCACATATTAGATCTACTGGTTCAAGTCCACTAATTATTTGTAGAGCTGCTGTAGACGTTGTATGAAAAGCCACCGTATTTGCTAACAGTGCTTTACGCTGTACGCTATTGATCTTTTGTCTTTTTCTATTCATGCTTTTCCACCAGGCTGTAACTGGATATACTAAAATAATCTTTTGTATAAAATTTTGACAATTTAACCTTATATTCCTCTATTGCATTTGGTATCTCTCCTGGTTGAATCTAAATGTATGACAACTGCACAGCGTATTTACCAAAAACATTTTGTTACTGACTGTTGTGAGATTGCCAGTTTGAAGAAGATGCAAGTAATACCTTGACTTAGCTAGAGGCAATGCGGGAAATTTGATGGGGCAACTGATGAGCAATCCCACTTAGCACAAAGGAACAAACGGGACTTGATTGCGTTCGACACTTGCAAACAGCAAAGAACCCTCTTAGAGAAAACGGTGCAGAGCAAGAATAGGAAAAAAAAACATTACATATTAAAATATAAAAGATTAAAAGTGCATAAAATACCTTAAATTTTGGAGAGAACAAAAGTCAAGAACTTTGACAAAATCTCCCAAATAGAAGATTCAATGGCTGGAACTTTTATGATTTCTCCGACGTCAAGAGACATCCAATTTCTTGGTTATCTGAGGTTGTATTCTCTCCATGATGTAGAGGATTTGATCACATGATTTACATGTCCCTCTTTGTTGCCACTCTGTCAAAGTCAAAGAAATGACTTTGATGGACAGAAACTACACCATGTCCAGTGTAGTCTTGATTAAGATAAAATCTCCCTCAATTCGGTTAATAGTAACGTCTTTAAAATGTTGATAGGTTGTTATCTCTTTGATGAAATTATCTTCTGTCAGTCCTTAATTATTAGTTTTTAGTTCTCATTTCTGCATTGGACTTTGGACTCATGAAAATATATTTTTTGAATTTTTAAAACTTCATTGAATAGTGTATCTGCTTTTTCATTTCCATCCTACCCCTTCATCGGTCGCGGAGTTCTTGAACTCGAAGGTCTTAATCACCGGACATAAAAGATGATAAGGATATTGACATGGCAATGAAATTACTTAACAAGTGGTTAGATATTATGAATGTGACGAACAGTTACCTTCATCAATAAAGGGATTGTAAGCTTAAAAACAAGGGAACAATTCTTTATAAAAGAATATCATCCTTAATCAATCACTCCCTGTGTTTCTAACACGGCCAATTCTGTTAAAGAAAACATAAACAGGAACAATAATCTATATTTTATTTATATTCCAAGGCTCTTTTTGTTATGAAAGTAATCACCTGATTAAGTACCTCTGAACAATAAAACGAGATGAATCATCATCGCCAATGGAAGGAAAGTTAAAGAGCAAGATAAATCAGAGTCGTAGCTTTGCAGACACCTGCTTTGTACATTTCCGCTCAGCCTGACCATTCAGGTCTGAAAGAAACGGCATCAAAGAGATTTCCCGGGTTTCCGTCATTGATAAACACGCCGTTCTCGTTTGCAGTCAGATGAGGGAAAGTAAATATTGAATCAAAGTCAAGGTTTGTTGACGATTACAATAAGAAGAAAATAGAGAATCCATTTCTAGACTCTTGATTCTTTTAATCAAAGGTTTCAAGAGGTTGAAGTATTTGTGCTTTTATTTAAGGTTAATAATAACAATGGATGAATTAAGCAATACTAGAAAAATTATACGAAATTAATGCTTAATCTCACATTTTTTAATAGATTGCAGAAATAGTATTATATGTAATACTGTCTATATTCAAATATAGATTTTAAAGCGATATATATATTCAAATATAGAATTAACGACGATTTTGTGTTAAAACAATTAATAGGAAATTAATAGTGGGTTATTCCATGTATTAATAAATTATTAATTTCACGTACACATAATTATAGCATTCGTAAAAAAATTTGAACTCGAGATATTGACAAATTTCCAAGTTTCAAATCAATTTGAGTTTGAAAAATATATTTTTGGGAAACGTTCGTCTGTCTGTCTGTGACAAAGATAACTCAACAACGCTTTGATCCAGACAATTGAAATTTATTATATGGTTTTCCACCAAATTTACAGATTTCTTACAAATTTTGAGAAAAATTTGATCATAGCAAGTCGGTCTGTCCAGCTGTTTGAACATGTTAACCCTATAACTACAAAATAAAGAGATACACACGAATATAATTTGATTCACAAATTTATCATTCATATTGTAGACGCCTAAGGAATTTTGAGATTGATCGTCTGTCAATCTTTATTTTCAGAAACATTTAACCGCGAGAGTTCCAAAAAGCAGTGACTTAAATATATCCAATTTAGTATGCAATTTTGTGTTTATAAGTCATATTTTTGGTTCAATCAGTCGCGAAAAGCGCGACTAAAATAGAAATTCTATTTTCGGATACTAACACACGAATTCCAGCGATTAAACACCAAAGATCTCGCCAAGTATCACACTACAACTCAAAATAAAGCTAAATTCTCACCAAAAGTTAATATTTCATAACAATTGTGCATACAAGGCATTTTCTGGAATAACAGTTCTATTTAAGCATGCAAGAACATTTTAGGGAGACCACTCCCGCTGGTCTGTTTTTAGATTCCCTGTTTATGACTGAGATATAGCATCATTTTTCAAATGGTTGCATGCTGAGCAATAAATAAAATACTTTATTTTTAAAAAAAGATTATTAAATTGAAGACTTGAAGAAACATCAAAAGACTTTATTTTTCTAGTTGTCAAATAAATAAATCTGTACATAATTCATTTTCTATGAATTATAAAATGTTAGGAAAATATAAAAACTTCATCAATTCTTATTGTTCGAGCTCGTATATATTTCCGTACGTTCATTTAGTTATTATTTTAAGTCCCAAACGTCAGCTTTAATAATATTGCATACAAGAGTGGAATCTGATTTCAGAAAAAAAATGGAAGGAGAAATCAGTTTTCAGAAATTTAATAACAAATAATTAACCAAAATAAATTAGTAACGTATTAAAAATGCATTGATATGTGAAACAAAATTGGTCATTTCATTAAAAAAAGACGACTCATTATATGCATTATAATTTCTAAATTCGCCATGGATCAAAATCGTATTCTAAATTCCATTTGTACAATTAATGAAAAATTCTATTTATAGTTCGACGAACAAACTTTTTACATTTCAGGATGATCTAAGCATAGAGATTCATCCTAATTATGATGATGGATTTTGAGTAATTATTTCTCTGCATATTTCGCGCACAATAAGAGGAAGAGGTCTCCGAAATTTTTTCCGATACTTTCTAATCAAACCGGTTTTATGTTTTCGTCGCATTTTTTCCCAACCAACCGAAATCAAAGTTTGACACAGAATTACAATTGCAATTGTAGTAAGAAGCTCAAATTTGACGTATCAGAGTCATTGAGGGTTTTTTAAAAGTTGCATACTTCTTAAACTATAGACAGATAGATGGTCAACAATCTGTTGGATTTTGCTCAGAATTTTATGGGTATCAACAATGGGCCGAATTTTATTTAACCGATACTTTTTTAGTTATTGTGTATCTAGTTATTATCTAGTAGCTTTGTAGTTATTGTGTATCTAGTTATTATCTAGTAGTTTTGTAGTTA